>OY757910.1:25609317-25904317 GCA_963585895.1 Sepioteuthis lessoniana | reverse complement strand
CAATATTTGATAAAAAAAAAGTATTACCTATTCACGAATTTCTTCAGTTTTTATGAAAAGGAATAAGGAATAACTATATTTACAGAATTACATATATTTATCACAAAACGGTAGCCTCTAAAACAATCTAACAATCTTAAATCTTAACAATCTAAATACACACATTTTTTTCCAAGCGGTGAGCGTATGGATGCACTACAAGGACGCTAACTAAATGTATGGAGAAAAAGCATGACGGCAATTACACAAGAATGCTGGGAGCAATACTGAACAAGTAATGGAGGCAGCACCGCACAAAGCAGCAGCTGGACGGCCACTCACAACCCATCACGAAAACTATCAAAGATAGACGAACCAGACATGCGGAACACTGCTGGAGACTATGAGGACCCCTTCAAATGGACGATCAAAGGCAAGACGACCAGCTAGAATCTATATACAACAGCTCTGTGCCGATACAGGATGTAGCCTTGAAGACATACCGGGAGCGATGGATGATAGAGACGGGTGGTGGGAAAGGGTCAGGGAGATCCGCGCTGGCGGCGCAATATGATGATGATGCAATCCTACAACCGAGAAATTGGCATAACGGTCATCGCCTTAGCATATGGACATAGTAACCCTAGTTCAAATCCGGGACGTGGTCGATTGCGTTTCCCTCTTTGATTAATGCTCATAGGAAAGGCATGAATCCATCTCATTTACCAACTGCTATGAGTAAACAGTTGAGCAGGTTGAGCTCTTTAATTTAGGAGATAGAAAACTCTGAATTTCAATTAGCTGTACTCTGCTTAAAAATTGGCTTTATTTGTCTCTGCCTCCCACCGGGCAGGACTTTACACAAGGTCAATGACCGGAAGGCCGATTATAGCGGGGGTTTTGGGAAGGGGAAGGTCGTGCAAGAGCCAAGGCTCGAGCCCTGCTGGTCTATGCTGGTCATCGGCCAATTTAGTACAATGTGGTCCTGATGAGCCTAGCTGGACTTGGACCCAAATCTGGGTCCAGGCACGTATGCCTGATTATAGCTTAAACTGGATAGCAAGGTCCAATGCTATACAAGAGGGACAAAGGTGTCAATATTGCAGCACGCCCACTCGAAGGTGGCCCAGCCGAAGCCGGCGACCCTCCGGCCTTGAGTCTACCATTGATTTCGATACCCTATCCGGCACAAATGCCAGACGGCTCAGCTAAAGCCAGGTAAGTATTAAAATTAGAAATTGGAGGAGGAATTGGGTAAAAACATAAACCGTATGACCTCAGGAATTTGTCCAGCAGTGTCTTCCACAAATCGGTGTCATCTGTCGACTTCCTCGTCCTTAATTGATCACCGATGATCTATCAATGACAATTAATTCCACATTTATTTGGACATTGGAGAGAAAGGTCATCCTATACCCTCGTGGTGTAATGGTTATCCTTGTAGGAAATGGACTTAGCAACCCGAGTTCAAATCCTGGACAATACAGTTTGCAATTTCACATAGCTATCATACCTTTGGTAAAGATATGAATGAAACTTCTTTTTTCTAGTTATGCGTAAAATTGTGGGGCAGACTTAGGTCCTTAGATTTGGTTAAGCAAACAGTCTAGTCAAAGGAAAACTCTCAATTCAAACCTGTTAAACTTAAAATTAACCTTGTGTCGTCTTCTGTCCGTGCCGAGGAGTTGAAAAATATATACCTCGATGTTTTCAACTTCAAAAAATTGTTTATTTTTCTTATATGTATTTACCCATCCAATGCGTCACGATCAGAATATGACACATGGTAATTTTTTTTAGCGGAGTCAAGGTGCTTTGAATGTACAGTTATCTTTTTCCTATACTGGTAGCCTAACCTGGACGAAAAGACCCAGTCTATTATGTTATATCTTCATAGCCTGGAGGGGAACGGATAAATTCATGCCTTTTCCAAGTACAGTATCACGAACCGAAATTAAATGGCCTTGTCCAGGATGTGAATTTGAGTTACCGATCATAAATCCTACAACGATACCTTTATGTTAACCGTTTCTGTAATATGAAAAAGAATCTTATCTTTCATAAAAATGGACTCAACAACAGAAGATGCTTTTAGAGGATGATCCACATGCAGTTCAGTCAGCTTCTTATTCACTGCCACTTATATTTGGCCATGTTGCAATTTACTAACCTTTTTTTCTTAGATGTGGCACATAGTCGTATGAATGGAGCACCCAATTAGAATCGAACTCAATCGTGAAGGTTCGCTATTCTAGCTTGCTAACCATTACATGACCCGTAACTGAATGAGTAAAACGATACAAGCATCAGAGAACATCCTCTACGACGCAATCTCTTCCAAATTTAACTGTTTTAAGGTGACGCGGTTTGCTATAAGGACAGCTTCTTGAGAAAGTTATTACTAGGTGGGTGAGGGAGAAATGTTTATTTCTCGGCATTTTGTTTGGGTTATACTAATTTTTAAAAGATCTAAAAAACTTTAAATAAATTTTTACTCCTGACAATGAGCCAATGAGCAAAGATCGTAACTAGTAGAGAAAAATTAAGAAAAAGTTGGGTACTATTTACCAACCCCTCCGCTCAGGCATGATATGACACAAGGTCAATTTTTAAGCGGAGTTTAACAGGTGTGAATTCAGAGTTTTCCTTCGCCTAGACTAGTCACCTCACCAAGGCTGAAGAACCTAGTCTGCTCAGAAAAAGTTGGTATATATATAAGTTTTTGTCCTGATGGAATTACTCCCAACTCCTGTTTAATTGGACGAAATAATACTTATATATATATATATATATATATATATATATATATATATATATATATATAAATTGTTGGTACACGCAAATTCAGAAAGACAAATATCGCTTTGTCAAAATTTGTCGAGCGACAGTCTTCAGAAGTCGTTTAAAATAATGTAAATAAGATCAAGTAAAAGGAGGTGGGTGGGGTGAAAATGAAAACGATAGCTAAGCAAAGGGAGAAGAAAAAAGAAAAATTAAAAACCATTCTAAGTCAAGCAATATTTATAAATTCAAAGAGTTTTTGGGGTTTTGCTTACAGAGAGAATGCCTATGTCATATAATGGCCGAGGGATTTCGTTTTATATATCTTGCCTTTGGGTTTAGTTAGGCTGAGAACCTTTCGGCTCAGTGCATCGGTTAGTTAGGTACAAACTTGAGCTCAGGTGTTGACGCGCTCGCGGGGGAGGATGTGTCGTTCACAGATGTCAAAATAAAAATACCAGATAGAAAGGTTGACCAGTGGATGTGAATGACGTCATTCACCGGAAACGCGCGCGGAGGATTTGGGGGATTTTGAAAAAGTCAGAAACTTGAGTCTTGCGGTCCGAAGAAGAAGAAGGGTGACTTTCGCTAGCTCACAATGGCCTTGTGGCGGGTGCCACACTTATTGGGGTGAGGGGGCAGATTGAAACGCCAGCATAGAAAGATTGTGCCTCTCTCCTTATGTGGAAAAACCTTTTAACTCAAAGGTAATAAAATGTTTCGTACCCGAACTAAGAAGTCGTAAGTGTTTTTCGTGTTTCGGGATTCCTATGTTCTATGAATATATGTTATGAACATTCTATCTACGTTTCACATATCCGTATCATGGGTATGTTACACCTATAAGGTAAAGTATAAATGGCCTCCTGGTCAACTAGATGTTGTTTCGTCCTAGCAAGGCCACAAAACACTCATCGCTGTAATTAACCACACAACTATTCCGATGTTGCTTTAATGACACATATATAGGGCGCACTTCCCAACGCTTTGGGTTGTTTTTTTTTGTTTAATGGCATATCAACTCTTTTTAGGTTATTTAATGCCAAAGCCATTCTCCTAGAAGAACAGTAGTGGTACTATTCAACCTATAGCTGGAAGGATAAGGGGGTTCATAACTTTCCCAAGCGTATTTGCCTGAAAGTGAACGTAATAGCGCGACTGGAGTACGAGCTCACTTACTACGATTCCGCAGTCCATCACTTTAACCATTATACCACGAGGACACCGCCCCCCAACGCTTTGGGGTTAAAGTTGCACAGCATGTTCTAAGAGGTATTTAAAACCGCACAACACCCGGGCATTCAAAATTGCTCGATTCTGCCATCTGTGAGCATTTGAATGCCTTAAATAGTTGTGCGGTTAATTATAGCGATGAGCGTTTGTGGCCTTGCATAGAGCTTGGACGAAACAACATCTAATTGTCTTGGAGGCTATTCATATTTTACTTAATAGACCTTCTCTATGCAAGCAAAACCCCCTAAAAGGCTTTTAATTTATTAGGAAATATCTCTTGTTTCACTTAGGGTGGGTTTTAATTTTTTTTCTTTTTTTTTTCTCCTCCCTTTATCCAGCTATCATTTTAATTTTCGCCCTGTTTTATCTTATTTACATTTCTATCAGGTGGTGTAATGGTTAGCAAACTAGACTAGCAAACCTTCATGAGTGAGTTCAATTCTGATTGGGTGCCCCATTCATATGACCTTGTGCCACATCTAAGCAAAAAAGCTATGTAAATTGCTACATTGTTTTAAACGACTTCTGAAGACTGTCGCTTGACAAATCTCAGATGAAAGGGACCTTGCCATTTAAATAAAATTACTTCATATTGTAAATATCCTATTTTCGCATATGTTTCTAAGTATTTGTCAATATATATATATATATATATATAATATGACAGTTAAGTATTTATACCATAATTGGTAAGAATAATCAGTCTCAGTTTTTGTTTTTTACATTTTTAGTATCTCACGTTCAGTGTCTCCGTGATGTTGTTAGATTTCTGGCCTGTATCCTTGAAGAAAATATGTTCGAAATGCACACGCAGTATTACGTTTAGTTTCGGAATAATACACATAGAAAAGTACGAGGATTATTAAATAAGGTTTTTCAGACTTTTTTCGTATAGGGACTTTTATTGAGAGTACACACATGAAATTCTAGTTCCCTTCGAAGTAATCTCCTCCGGCTGTAATGCACTTGTACCGTTCCAACAACATCTGAAAGGTCCCATGGAAGTCTTTTTGTGTGAGCGTGTCAATGACCTTCGTCACAGCCTCTTTCATCTCGTCAATTTGTCTGATAGCGACAGCCTGTGAGTTTAGGGAATAACCAAAAGTCATAGGGAGCAAGGCTGTAACTATAGGGAGGCTGAGGAACTGTCTTGATGCCCATCTTGGTCAAATAGGAGTTGTGGACTGGTGCATTGTAATGGTGGAAATGCCACTGACCCGATTCGAAGAGTGCTGGTCTCTTCCGACGAAATGTCTTCCTGAACTCCCTTAAAACCTCAACATACTAACCCTAACCCTAACCGTTTGGCCAATCAACTCTGGTGTATTGACTTCCTTACTCCTCCTACACCTCTCATCATACCTCACAGACTCCCTGCCTTCATTGAATCTCTTATGCCACTGAAAATCTGATGCTCGATTTATGCAAGATGGTCGAGAAGCAGTCTGAAGCATTCCATACGTTTCTGTGGCATTTTTTCCAGGTTTAAAACACAATTTTATTGCATATCGTTCTTCTAAAGTCTCCTCGTGTGGTTGACGAATTGACCTAGGAAGCAGTGTCTCATCAATTGAAAAAGTCATCGACAGGCGGCAAACGAAGACATGGACAGACATCGATAAGCTAGCGGTCATATGGAAATCAGACCTGACCGATAAAATGAAACGCAGTTTCTTCCAGGCAGCTGTCGTGTCGATACTGCTCGATGGATGCTCCACTTGGACGCTAACTAAACGGCTGGAGAAGAAGCTAGACGGCAACTACACAAGAATGCTGCGAGTAATATTGAACAAGTCCCGGCGGCATCACCCCACAAATCATCAACTATATAGCCACCTGCCCCCATCACAAAAACTATCCAAGTTAGACGAGCTAGGCACTCAGGACACTGCTGGGGGGGGGGCTGGGACGACCTCATAAGTGATGTACTCCTATAGACCCACATATATGGACGAGCTAAAGAAGGACGACCAGCTCGAACATACATACAGCAGCTATGTGAGGATACAGGATATAGACCAGAAGACCTGCCAGAGGCGATGAACGATAGGGAAAAGTGGCGAGAGAGAGTCAGGGATATCCTTGCAAGTGGCCCGACATGATGATGATGATGATGATGATGATGATGATGAAAGTGTCCTCACGTCCAGATTACATTTTTGAAATTCACCAGCTGTGACAATCAGGCTTTAATAGGGTGTATTCCAATTCCTGCTGTAGCTGTTGATTTGAACCTGAAATCATAAAAATTGGTCCGTCATTTCATAAGATGTATAGCAATAAAATACTGAATTTTTAAGAGTCTATGACAATTTTAAATGCCTGTACCAAAAAAGTCTGGAAACTTATGGAAGGCACCATGTATTTCACCTTACACCCTATCTCAATTGAATCACAACTTTTTTTTTCTTCAAGAATAGATTTGACATAAAATAATCCACGAAGGTTGATATGTTATAAAGCAAATATATCAAACCATTTTTATTTATTCATTTTTTATATGTGTATATGAAGCTGTACGCTCCCCCATGGGAGTTGAGCACTCTGGCGAAGGAATTTATAGCTGCCGCTCGCATAATACAAAGCTCTTCGAACGAATTGAGCCCTCTGTTATTCGGTAAAGTATAAAATGTAAACAAACGAAAACTACAACTTAATACCTTATAATTCCCTAGCTGATGTGGTACGCTTGTTGGCTGAGCGGTCTGATACTAAGTCTAACGTAAAGTTGGGTGGGGCGTTCGATCCCAGCTTCAAGCGTCCTACGTGTCTAGCCACACTAAAGAGTTGTGATACAACGAAACAGTCTATCTGTGGTAGACAATATATATATATATATATATATATATATATATATATATATATATGAATATTTATGTATACATTAATACGTATTTATATCTATCTATCTCTCTGAATAGATATATATTTATATGCATATACAGTTATACATATATTTACATTTGTATCTGTGTATCTATATTTATGAACATATTTATATCTATTTATCTCTCTCTCTCTCTCTCTATATATATATATATATATATATATATATGAAATAAAACCTTATTTTTTGTGATAATATTTATTCCATCAGACCCTTTATTTCTTTTTTTTTTCTGAATGTTAGATCTGTATCTTCAGATTAAGAGATTATGAGAACTCTTGGGTGTATTTTAAATTTTCATTATAAATTTCTTATCATTTCTTTGTCTGAAGATGCTGATCAAACATTTAAAAATAAATTAAGTGTCTACTGAAATAAATATTATCACAAAAAATATGAGTGATTTTTAAAGTTTTTTCTTTTATATGGAATTATTTGCTCTGTACTTTAATTTATTATAATTTTTACGTTGATGGTTCTATTGGATTTTGAATTAAATAGATATTGACGAGAAAAAATCCTAAAATAGAATTGTTCCCGCTATTTGCTGACTTGGCTTATATATATATTGTCATCCACAGACAGACTGTTTCGTTCTATCAGAACTATTTAGTGTGGCTGGACACGTAGGACGCTCCAATCAGGGAGCGAAACCCGTCCAACTTTACGTTAGACTAAGTCTCAGACCTCTCGGCCAATAAGTGGAAAACGTTGGATAAGGGAA
The DNA here is from genome assembly GCA_963585895.1 of Sepioteuthis lessoniana. NCBI lineage: Eukaryota > Metazoa > Mollusca > Cephalopoda > Myopsida > Loliginidae > Sepioteuthis > Sepioteuthis lessoniana. The sequence continues at coordinate 25,896,713 of OY757910.1, read as the reverse complement.
TTTTTAAGGTATTTATTTAGCAACAGCATATATATATATATATATATATATATATATGTGTGTGTGTGTGTGTATATATATATATTATATAAAGTTAAATTTGAATGGAGATATGATTATAATAACCAGTGTTTTTAAAATCCATCATGATAAATCCTGAGGCGCATTTCGAGCGACACTTTTCCAAGGAAAACAATTATGGTCTCAATAATACCTTTGTGAGAGTTCCCAACTGGGCATATCCTTACTGTCCTCTCATTTGGTTTGGCAATGCTTGGCACTTGATTTGTGGCTCTTTTCTTCCAGTAAAGAATTCCAGAAAGATAAGACCTCATAAAAATCAATACCACTATGTTGCTGATAGCGATGACCATGAATAACATAGACAAGGTGGAAATAATTTAATCATGTAAATATAATTAGCGGAATGAAGTCAGAATGAGAAAAACAGAAAGAAAAAGAACGCACAATTCATCTCTTTAGTATGACAACTTTCGGTTCTATGAGAGAACGTCCCCTTCCTACCAACTGCTGACTTTTAAAAAAATGTATATGCTTCTAGATTAAGGAATTTAGAATTTATATTTCAGTCGAAGTAATCGTATTGTTTTTTTTTTTGTTTGCTTTATGTCTATTCAAGAAAAGAATTTGTAAAATATTGTTGATTTTTTTTTTATTTTGTAAACAACCCAAATAACTTTAAAGTTCGCGTCATAATTATTTACCACTTTTGTTGTCGATCGAAACGGGATCACACCCCTGGTGGGGAATTGCTAACAATATTCCTGATTCTCAGCATACCGATGGTCACACCATTACTTCCGTCTCAGTAGGACGCAGATGTACAAAAATTAGCGCTTCAATAACTACTTGTTTTTACCATTAAACCTTGGGGATTTTTTCTAATTCTCTTTGGGCAAACCTCCAGCTAACTTGTCCCAGCGGTCTTGGTAGTAATTATCCTCATCATAACCTCATTAGATTTACCCTTGTTCGTGTTATTTTGTGAATAATTCATAGTCGATGACACCGTTGAGGCCGATTTTGTGTTTTACATTCTAAGCTTTTATTCCAAGTTTAAACCCATTATATTGTTGAATAGAGCTCGTTAAAATCTTTCTTTTACACTTAGAGATAAAACTATATTTTACTCGTCAAAGCTATATTTATCTCCCAAAACGTCGGAGAATTGTGTAAAAAAACAACCTCAATGGTATTTTTATAATTTTAATTGGTATTTAATTTGCTACAGCTAAACATCTTATCCAGATTTATATTACACTTGTCAGACCATGGTTCTCGTTTCTTTTTTAAATGGAATATCAACCTTCCTGTGTTATTCAATGCAAAAGCAAACTTCGTTGAAAAACCTCAGTGATACAATCTAACGTATAGCAGGAAGGATAAGTGGGTTCATACCTTTGCCAAGGATATTAGTCCGAAGATGAATGTAATAGTAAAACTAGGGCTGGAACTTATATACTACGATGTTGTAGTCCAACAGTTTAACCACTGTGCCACGAGGAATTCCCCCAAGATCAGGCGTATTTCACTTGTTAATTAAGAAGGACAGTATAAATAGTTTCTGGATCGTATTGAGAAAAAAACAAAAACTTACTCCAAAATAATTAAGATATCAAGCTTATACAAGTTTGTTGAACATGGACGCCTTCATGAAGATCTTAGATGGTTGGTTGCGTTTTATAACATATAAATACTTGAAGGTCATTTCATGCCAAATTCTCTTTATACATATATAAACTAATACAACAACTAGTTATACGACTATTAACTATTACTCATAAGGCTATTAATTTTATGCTAAATCCTGTTTATACATATATAAAAGATATAAAGTAAACGAGTGTCCAGGATATGACACTAAACAATCTGATGGAGAGGTTCCTGTAATTCTGGAACTTTGGTGAATGCGAAGTCCCCATTTATTGCCATCAGTCACAGATCCACTCTGGCCCGGACTGGTGGCACCTGATAGGGTCCTATTTATGGGTTAGATAGAACTAGACTGTGTACTTATGCTAAGCTGAATTGTTAGAAATAGAACTGTATTTAAAATTGAAGCTGTGTACTAATGCTAAACTGAACTCTTTGAAATAGAACTTTTTTTAGATTGTTTATTTATGCTAAACTGAACTGTTTGTAATAGAATTGTTTGTGACATGGAAACTATACTTATACTAAACTGAATTGTTTGAAATAGAACCTTTTTGGCATGTAACTGAATTCTTTTGACATTTAACACTGTGTAAGCAAAAAAACTATACTGATACTAAGCCGAATTGTTTGAAATTTAATTCGACGTTAAATGACCCGAAAAGGGTTAATATGCCGTAAAACCAACCAACAAACCAACCAACCAACCAACCAATCAATTAGCGAACACTCTAGCAACAACTATTAGTCATGCAACGGTTAACTCTTAACCATATTTATGCCAAATCCTCTTTATATATGTATAAAATAAAAATAATTTGTAAACAGTTTGTTGAAGACTCTTATAAACGAACCAAAACTAATTTCTTTGTACACGGATCTAGGGTGTGTGAATTACCTTTCCTCACAAATCAACTCTGACCCGGAGTAGAAGTACCTGTTAGGGTACCGTCTATGGTTTTAATAGATCTCTTTAAAACTAATTCCTATTCGAGAAGAATACTCGTTTCCATATAATTGTAGATGATTTGTATCAAGAATAGCTAGTTGAAGCTATACTTTTTTTTACAAAGAATTATCATTAGTTCATCATCATCGTCAGCACGGATATTTCTGACCCTCTCTCGCCACCCCTCCCTATCGTTCATTGCTTCCAACAGGTCTTCAGAACTACATCCCGTATCGGCACAGAGCTGCTGTATGTATGTTCCAGCTGGATGTTCTGCCTTTGCTCGTCCTTGTGAAGGGTCCACAGGAGTACATGACTTACGAGCTCGTCCCTACTTCTCCAGCATTATCCCACATGCCTAGTTCGTCTAATTTTGATAGTTTTCGTGACGGTTGGTAGATGGCTGTACAGTTGCTGTTTTATGAGGTGCTGTCTCCAGGACTTGTTCAATATTGCTTGCAGCATTCTTGTGTAAAAATTATTAGTTACTTGAAACTCTATTACGGTGTGCATTCAACAAACGATTATTGGAATAATTACTTGAAGCCATATGATAATTTGTAGTTGATAAGAACGTGTTTAAATTATTTGTATTATAGAGGAATACTTTAAATCATACAGGGTGTCTCAAAATAGAAGCAACACATTAATATGATTATGATTTATTACTGAGACAAGCGCAACGGTGGTCATTTGGAACACGTCTTGTAAGAAATGCATCACTTGAGCAAGACACATCAAATCAATGTTTTTTTTAATTGTTATTATATCGGCTTCCAGGGCATACAATCTTTTTTTGAGTTTTTTGTCTCAGTGATAAATCAGTCTTATATTAATAAGTTGCATCTATTTTGAGACAGATTTAAATGATTTTGTCTCCAAAATATTTTATGCAAAATATTTTTCCTCTTATGTCCAAGGCATTGTGATAACGGATTAATAGTTCTTATAGTATACAATTTTCAAATCTGAAACATGAAAGAACACATCATTATTATTTGTAGAGTTATTATCAGTCACATGGGTCCCTTGTATATTGAGATACACTGTAAATATAAAAATGGATTTGGCATGAAATAACCTACAATGGTTGATATGGCAATAAAATCAAACCAAATCCAACCAAACGAACTTGTTCAAATTATTTGTATTCGAGAGGAATATTAGATATCATATAACTAAGTGTAAACAACAACTCTTAAGAAACAAAATATAATATATATCTGTACAATGAATGCGATTCCCTAACCTTTAGGCGTAGTACTTGATCAAACAAAAGCTGAATCTTATGAAGATAATCGTTTGTTGATTCACAAATGGTATCCTTCACTACATCTTGAGTCAGGCGTTATCATCACGACAAAGTAGTTCACCCTGAATGTGAAACGAAACTGTATATAAGAGCGAGGCTCCTGTTCTGGAGATCTGAGGAAGTCAAGTACAAGTTCATAGCCATTACTCTCAGGCCAACACTGACCTGAAATGGTGATACTTGCTAACATCCCATCCATGGGTAAAATTATTTTATTAGGAATAATTGATATAGTATACGCTGTAAATTATTTGTATTAAGAAGACTTGAAGCAATATTTGACATTCCAATGAAACGAAATAAAAGCTCTTAAAGCTGTTATATAGTCATGAGCCGTATCATAACGACTCAATAATAGTAAAGACGGACGCACGCAGAAAGATAGACGCATGAAGGATAACGCAGGAATGAAGGACGCATGAAGAAAGGAAGCAGGAAGACTTCTTTAGAAAAATATTCACCTCTCACTTTATTGCAAGGGTTCGAAAGGGTTATTGAAGGGTTGCATGTGAGAGGATGCTGGAGACCGAACATAAACTTCATATTTTGACCCCACTGTTATGACCGTCACATTGTGTCTTTCTTGTTCTCTTAGATGCTCAACCAGAGGTCTTGGGGTCCACTCCATCGGGGCTTTTCCGAGGGCTCCCTCGGTCGGGTGTGGTCTTCCCTACCACATCTGATCTCTAGCTGTCTGGAATTCTACTGACAACTGCATCGGGGGTTTTCCGAGTGCCCCCTCGGTCGGGTGTGGCCTTCCCTACCACATCTGGTCTCTACTGTCAGGAAGTCTGCTGGCAACTGCTCTGGGACCCAAACTCAACTGAGTTAAATAATAACTCAACGCCCACACGATCGCCTACTGGATCTTTGAAATCGAATGTTTAATCGTCATCAAGCGGAAATAACTCTCATGCAGTTCAGAGGTTACTCTCTTCCGGTGCATGACTGTAATGGCACAATGAGACCTTCACCTTGTCCCATATCATAAGCCCTAATCCGCCCACGCGATCTCTTTCGATTACTGGCCGTTGGAATGTGTCACTTCCTTCCGGTGTATTACCTCGGAATAGTATTTTTGGGCCGGGTCGAAGGTCAAAATATAACAAAGCAGCAACTGCACAAAAATATAAATATAAATACAAATTCACAATATATGTAATTCCCCAATTCCCTAATTTCTAGGCATAAAATAAACCCAAACGAATTGACCTGCCGTTACAGTTAATCGATCAATTAATCAATAAAGAAGTATTACCATTGAATCAACAAATTGTACTGCAATGTTTCATTTTATTATTGGCTAATTGAAAAAGACTGATAGCATGTATCGGAAATTGCATTAAATGAAGGGACTATGCTACGAAACTCAGCCTCTCCCAGATTACTCACTGGCCAACTATAAACCTTTTCAGCACCTCGAAAATTAACTGAAAAGGAAACTAAGTAACTACTAAGCAGCAGCTAAATATGCCTTCGAAAAATTACTTGGTTCTACAACTCAAGATTTCTATGTTACCACGATGAATAAACTTATTAATTGTTCGAAACAGTGATTGGTTGGCTGATTGACTAATCAATTTTAACAGCACGTCAAGCCATCTGGAAATATTTTATGCCCACAGGTTAATGAATCGCATTCATTCTACGTTCATATTTACATTTTTTGTGCAATTGTTGTTTAAGAGGGATTTTTGGGGCATACGGTCGTATCAAATACAGATAATTTTCAAACAGATCCATTTCACACATAAATTAAACCCTAACAGGTATTACGACATCACATCAGTGTGAATCAGCGGGTAATTGAATTGGAGGGGTACTTTATACCTCTGAACTAGAGCCCCTCTTTCAGATGTAGTTTAATGTCATACATAGGGCACCCTTTTTTTGGAAGGTCTTACTCCTCAGATAGCGGATACAATCAGCGTATTCGAAGAACAATTTGACTGGTTTTGTTTGATTTTATAGCCTATCAACCAGAGTTGGTTAGGACGTGCCCATGGTGTAATGGTTATCGTCGTAATAAATGAACATGGCGACACGAGTTCAAATCCTGGACGAGACTGATTGCATTTCACATAGCACTAATACCCTTGGGAAAGGTATGAATATAATTATTCTCCCTCCAGCTATGGGTAAATAGTTGGGCAGACTGGTTTCTACAGCCATGGTGAGGCTACTAGTCTAGGAGAAGGAAAAACTCTGAATTCAAACCTGTTAAAGTCCGCTTAAAAATTTACCCTGTGTCATATCCTGCCCGAGCAGATAGGTTGGGTAAATAGGATCAACCATAGTTGGTTATTTAATGCCAAATTTCTTTTTACAAATATTTTAAGTATATTAAGTAACCGGACCATTGGCCCAATGAGTAGAGTGTTCGCCAATGGTCCGGGAGACCGGGGTTCAATCCCAGGTTGAGTCATACCAAAGACTCAGAAAATGGGACTTCATGCTGCATTGCTTCACACTCAGCATTATAAGGTACGGATCAAGAGTAAAGTGGAGCAATCCTGGGAATGTAGTACCGCTCTCCCCTACACTTCGTGCCGCCAACTTTAAATATATGATTTGTAAACACATTTTGTAGATACACACAGTTAAATGATCAGACTATTCTGTTTCTAACATTTCTATCTAGCATAAGCCAGCAAAATTAAATGGTTCCAAACATTGCTAGGTATCTCCAACAGTTTAATTAAGCATCAGTCATTTGTTTACATACAGTTAAATGATCAAGCAGTTCTGTTTCTAACAATTTAATTTAGCATGAGTCATTAGTTTCTACACAGTTTAAATAGGAAACATTTCTATTCGAATCATAGATAGGACCCCATCAGGTGCTACCACATCGAGCCAGAGTGGACGTAGGAGCAATGGCAGTGACAGGGTACTCTGCATTCCCCAAAGCTCTAGCGTTACTGGAGCCTAATCGTTAGATTGTATAGTGTCATATCCAGGGCACTCGTTGAGTGAGTCTTACCCTTCTGCAAAAATGCAGTTGGTATATTCTATGGCTTAAGCAGACTGTGTCAAAACTTTGACTGGGCGATTGAAACTGCGTATATTTCGTTTTATTTTTGTTTAAAAATGTTGATTTAAATGCTTTAAAATGTATGCTTAAAAACAAAGATTTGTAGCAGACGAATATTTTTTAAGATTTTTTTTAATGGGAACTATTTTTCTACTTCTTTTCTGTGTTTCCTTTTTAAAATTATTTTTTCCTTTTCACATTTCTCATTCTTTTCTGTTTTACATCTTCGTCTGTGTGTCTGTTTTTGGCTTCTTAATCTTCACTTACTTTCTCTTTAGACGCGATTTTTCTTTCGGTTTCATCATTGCCTTCCTCTTCTTTCCCTTGTTTCTTCAGTTATCTTCTTTCTTTGATTCTCTTTCCTCATTCTTCTTCTCTTATACTTCTCTCGCCATTATCGTCTCTTTCAATTTGTTTTTCTTTTTGTTTTTCTTTCCGCTTTGGTTTAATTTTCTCTTCTTTTTTTATTGCAGCTTTTCAGTCTGCCACTTTCTATCAAATATCATTAAGATAATCATTTATTATTAATAATAATAGTTTTAAAATGCTGATAAGCGTATTTAATAACCTGTAAAAGGCATGCTTTCAAGGAGTTTCTTTGACGACTGGCCAGTATCAGTTTTCCGGCTGTACAGCTTAACCATTCGATACCTAAATTTCCACAATACCAACTCATTGCAAACAGCTTCATTTTTTTCATAGAAAATGATATTTGTTATGAAAACTTCTTCATACAGCATTCACTATTTTTCCTTCGGTTTAATAACCTTTCCGAGTCAATTTTTTTTTTTATTATTCTTTCATTACTTTCTTAGATGTGATTATATACAAAAACTGCTACATAAATAGCAGTTTTTCTTCCAATAAAGTCTTCATCAGATGATAACTCTGTAATATAATGGCCGAGGGATTTAGTTTTATGCCTTTGGGTTTAGATAGGCTTAGAACCTTTCGGCTCAACACATGGGTTAGTTAAGTGCAAACTTGAGTGCAGGTATTAACGCGTGCGCGGGGAGGATGTGCCGTTCATAGATGTCAAAATAAAAATCCCGGAAGCGTGCGGAGGATTTTGGGAGATTTGAAAAAGTTAGTTGAGTTGAGTCCAGCCTCGGGAGAAGACGGTTGGCTTCCGTTTGCGCGTGGATGCCTTGTGGCGGGTTCCGCACGAGATGGGGTGCAGATGAAAAAGCCTGAATAGAAAGAATGTGAATCTCTCTCCTTATGTCGAAGAACCTTTAAACTCAAAGATAATAAAAAGTTTCGTACCTGAACTAAGAAGTCGTAAGTGATTTCGTGTTTCGAGATTTCTATGTTCTATGTATATATGTTATGAATATTCTAATGTACGTTTTGTGTAGCCATATCATGGTTATGTAACGAATCTGGTTTCGTTTTATTTTTGTTTAAAGATGTTGATTCAAATGCTTTAAAATGTATGCATAAATGCTTTAAAATGTATGCATAAAAAAAAAAAATTTGTTGCAGACAAATATTTCTTCATCATCATCATCATCCCGTGCTGCCAGCATGGATATCCCTGACCCTCTCTCGCCACTCCTACCTATCGTTCATCGCTTCTGGTAGGTCCTCAAGGCTACATCACGTATCGGCACAGAGCTGCTGCATGTAGGTTCGAGCTGGTCGTCCTATTATTGCTCTGCCATGTGACGGGGTCCATAGGAGAACATCCCTTATGAGCTCGTCCCTGCTTCTCCAGCAGTGTCCTGCATGTATGGTTCGTCTAACGTTGATAGTTTTCGTGATAGGAGGTAGGTGGCCGTACAGTTGGTGCTTTGTGGGGTGTTGCCTCCAGGACTTGTTCAAAATTACTCGCAGCATTCTTGTGTGGTTGCCGTCAAGCTTTTTCTCCATTCGTTTAGATAGCGTCAATGTAGTGCATCCAAATAGCAGTATCGACACGGTCGCTGCCTGGAAGAAACTGCGTTTCATTTTATCGGTCAAGTCTGACTTCCATATGACCGAAAGCCTATCGATCGTTGTCCATGCCTTTGTTAGCCGGATGTCGATGTCTTTTTCGGTTGATGAGACAATGCTTCCTTGGTAGGTGAACTTGTCTACTAGTTTCAGAGAGCTACCGCCTAGTGTGGAAATGTTTCTTAAGATTTTTTTTTTATGAGATCCATTTTTCTGTTCCTTTTCTGTCTTTACTTTTGTAATTTTTTTCCCTTTTCATATTTCTCTTCTCATTCTTTTCAGTTTTACATCTTCGTCTGCTCATTGCAAACAGCTTTGTTTTATAGCAAATGATATTTGTTATCAAGACTTCTTCATACAGCATAATCTATTTTTCCTTCTATTTAATTACCTTTCCAAGTCAACATTTTTTTTAATTATAATATCATTACTTTCTTAGATGTGATTATATACAAAAACTGCCACCTAAATAGCAGTTTTACTTCCAATAGTCTTCATAAGATGACAACCCTGGTTTCGGGGCTGAAACATCATTACCACTAAACTCTGAATTCAAACCTGTTAAACTCCGCTTAAAAATTGACCTTGTGTCATATCCTGCCCGAGCGGAGGGGTAGGTAAATAGTATCATTACCACTAACCCAGGGCACCCCTGCAGTATCTCTCAATACTACCAGACTTTATTGGATGGTGTTTGTTCTGTACAAATGCCATGTCCTCTCAGATACAGTCACATTCTTGTTTTGGATCTTATTTATATATTCCCTCTTCTCTGCTGGTTAAAGTCCGAGTTTGGTTAAAAATGTACTGGTTGAGTTCGAAATAAAACCTCGATATCCAATCTCAAGAGGAAATATCTCTGTTGACCAGCCATTCTTAACACACTTTAAAAAAATCAGCAGCAGACAGTATGTGGAAAATAAACAATGAATTTAATGTCAGGAGATTCAGCAGTCAGGTTAATGGAAAGTTTTTAATGAAACGTGTTCTCATCATCGATAGTTGAGGAGCTAATTAATATATCATACAAGCTGAGTAATACTGCCATAAAGCCATTCAGAGAGTTCAGAGTTGGAAGGAAAGGGTCCAAACTGCGATGAGGAGATTCGGGTCCAAAGAAGCAAATAGCACCTCTGGGGCAGGGTTTATTCGGGGCGAAGAAAGATAAGTCGGTTTGGATCGGTCGCTCTCCTGACTAAGACTTTTAGCGTTTCAATTAACATGACTAAATCCTTTCAATTAATTTTTCTCTCTCGTTTCGGTGACGACTGCTGAGTGGAATGTTGCGGTCAGAAAATATATTTTCGTATTTGAAACAACTAGGTCCGCTTAGTAACTTGCGTCTGGGACGTCACCGAGAGGGGGACAGGTCAGCAGTTTCACAATACAAAAGAAATCATTGAAAGCCATCATCGTAAAATTGTTGGCTAAAATGAATAAGAACTGATCCTAGGATGTAATTGCGGAGAAAAGGATGAGTAGCGTAGTCATGGGTGATGGCTAATTCTCTGAAAAACACTAGCTCAATCGGCTGAGATTGAAAACCAATTGCATCTCTGCAGAGGGGTAAGACCTCCAAATAAGTGTCCTGAATATGACACTAAAACATCTGAGGGTGAGGCTTCAGTAATGCTGGAGCTTTTGGGAATGTGGAGTACCCCTTCATTGCCATCGCTCCAAGTTACACTCTGGATCGAATCTATGGGTTAAATAGAACTGTTTTACATTAAAACTGGGTGCAAACAAATGACTTATGCTAAATTGAATTGCTTAAAAGAGAAATGTTTGATGATTTAAGTGTACAAAGAACTGATGTTTAATTAAATTGTTAGCCGGCTGGAGCTGTAGAGTACACCTACTGCTTCTCTGCAGGGTAAGCCTCCCCATAATGAGTGTCTGGGATATGGCACCGAACAATTTGATGGTAAGGTTCCGTTAATGCTGAAGTTTTGGGGAATGCAGAGAACCCTTTCATTGCCATCGCTCCCAGGTCCACTCTGGTCCAGAGTGGTAGCACCTGATAGGGTCTTATCTATGGGTCAAATAGAACTAAACTACTTACTCACGTTTAACTTGAAATAGAACTGTTTTTATATTTAACCTGCGAACTAATGCTAACTTGAATTATTTGAAATGGAACTGTTTTTGATGGCTAAACTGAATTGTTTGAAATAGACCTGTTTTTGACATTGAAATCATACTTACACTACACTGAATTGTTTAAAATAGAACTGTTTTGACATTTAACTGTGAGTAAAAAAACAAACTATACTGATGCTAAACAAAATGGTTTGAAATAAATATATTTTAATAAACTGAATAGCTTGAAATAGAAATGTTTTTGACAGTAAACTGTGTACTTATGCGAAACTAACTAGTTTGAAATAGAACTGACTATTTGTATAAAAATTGATTTGGCATTAAATAACCTACAAAGGTTGATATTCCATAAACCCAAACAATCAAACCAACAAACATAGCAACATTTATTGTCATATCCAGAAGTTGAGGGGGTTTTTCCCCTTTGGAGAAAGGCAGTCGGTATATTTCACATACCCAGTCGGAAGAGCTGCTCTTCATATACGTGTTTGTTTAAAAAGTACCATGATTGAAACTGTATTTACCAAGACAATTTAAACAACGAATGAAACGTTTACTTTATTTGAAACCGTCTCCTGGGAATTCAACATATTTATTCCAACAGTAGAAGAACTTTTGAAATTTCTCTTTTGATATGATATTAGTCTGCACTGTCGTATAATATCTAATGTCCCCCACGTCCTCAAAGCTCACGCTTCAGAAGAAATTTAAATTCAGGAAAGAGAAAAATTGAACGAAGCTAGATCTACTGAATATTTTGAACTGTATTTTCACAATCCTGTCTTTCGCCAACATATTTCTTATGAAATAGTATGAAAACCACTGATCAAAACGTATCGAAAATTGGCATTGGTTTATCTACACAGAATCTTAACCTCTAGAAAGATATCTAGTGATATCAACATTATTAAATAGGGTGTCTGAAGATTCACTTAGGTGTTTAAAAATGAAACAACATGCATTTTCGTTTGCAATTTAGTTTTATGTAGTAGAGAAACATTTATACAATGGGATTTTCTTCACTTCTGAGGTGTCCCCGTTGTGTAATGGTTAAAGTGATGGTTTGCGAAATCGTAGTAAGCGAGTTCGAACTCCAGTCGCGCTATTACGTTCACTTTCGGACAAATACTCTTGGGAAAGGTATGAACCCCTTTATCCTCCCACCTATGGGTTAAATAGCACCACCACTGTTCCTCTATGAGACTGGCTTTGGCATTATATAACCCACGAAGGTTTATATTTCATTAAACAAAGAAACCAACCAACCAACCAACCAACTTTACTTCTGAAAAATACTGCAGACTTCTTAATATTGGAAAAAGAAAAAAAATACTAGTCCACCAGTTATCACCAAGTGAATAGAAATATAAGTTGAGAACACGTTTTTAAATGAATTTAAAAATTTTAATTATTAAATTAAAAAAAAACAAAAACTCTTTCTCACTACCTTTTAATCATCATCTGTATACATGTGCATGCGCGCTTAGACAATTTACTTTTCCATCAACCTTTGCCAAACAAAGGTTGTCCTTACTGAGTGTTTCGACATTATTTTGCATAACGCATTTCTTAGCAGCTTAATGTCACGATACGGTGTCAGTTCATCTTGAGAGCTTTAAAAGCTTCTTCCATTTGACCTGGTCTAAATAACTTTGCTCCCGAAACATTGAAACACCTTAGAGATGACAGTGATCAGAAAGATCCTAGCACAGAAGGTAAGCCTATTTCGAGGAAAGCTTGGAGCATCTTCGTCTTCTCAAAAGCTCAAAACATTTGGATATCAAGGAAAGCTTACATCTTGTCACACACAGATGTTTCATCGAGGAAATATATGGTTTCTTGATAGTTACGGACATCAATAAAATAATTTAAAAATCATATATATTATTTCCTGACAACATTAGAATCTTAAATTTTTTAAATCCCCCAGACGACTGGATTTACAATATGCTAACTGTATCCCCTGTACAGAGATAATCCCTCCCCTCCAAAAAGAGTTTTGGATATGACACTTAACTACATCCGTATTTACCAACCCCTCCGCTCAGGCAGGATATGACACAAGGTCAATTTTTAAGCGAAGTTTAACTGGTTTGAATTCAGAGTTTTCCTTCTCCTAGACTAGTTGCCCCACCAAGGCTGAAGAAACTAGTCTGCCCTACTATTTACCCATAGCTGGAGGGAGAATAATTGGATTCATACCTTTCCCAAGGGTATTAGTGCAATGTGAAATGCAATCAGCCTCGTCCAGGATTTGAACTCGTGTCGCCGTGTCCATTTCCTACGACGATAACCATTACTCTACGGGCACCTCCACTTAACTACATCTGACGGCGAGGTTCAAGCTTTGGAGATCTGGCGAGAGTGGACTACCTTATCATTGCCATTACTTCCAGGTCAACTCTAACCATGAGTGGTAGTACAGGATGTCTCAAAATAGATGCAACCCATTAATATCATAATTCATATTGCATCAAGTCATCTTTCATCTGAGTCTTAAAAAGCCATCATATCTCTTCAGAAAGATCAAAATGACAAGACCAGAAATTGGTTGACTTTATCCTGTTGTATAGGACCAAAATACGTTGTGTCTGAAAGAAAGGAGTTCGCACAAAAGAAACACTCAAAACTTGAATTTTAAGGAAGAAAATAGTAATCACTTTTATTCTTGGGGACTACAGCGGTGTGTTGTTCAAAAAGTTTGTTCGATAGCGTTCTTCCTCCCTCCTCTTCTTGGCGATGACGGCGACGTCGTTATCGTTGGCTTGTTGATACATTCATATCAGTCGAATTGCTGACAGGCTGGGTATGACATGGGTCGTGGCGTCATGGACCTCTGTTGAACCTGTTTGGAAATTTCTCTTGAACTGCCAAAATCTCGCTTCCTGGTTTCCTTATATAGCGATTTGATGAATCATTCGAAGGTTCGATGATCACCAGTGAAAACAGTAGTGCAGCACGTAAAAGTTCACACGTGATTATATTAAAATCACGCTTGAACTCTACAGTTCACTCTGCGCGCACGAGTGAGGCCCGTGACATTTTTGATCGTCAGACCCATGTACCCAATGGCTGATGACAGCTGATGTGCTCGCACGTTCTCCAACCTTAAGACCGTCGCAACTCAACGACAGCGCCCGTCCGTAATATTACGATCCTACAGTGCTCGTGAAAGTCTAAGTTCTTGTGAATGTCTTCAAAGGGACTTTTTCGGATTCCTTCCGACGGAATATCTCACTGCATCCACATTGTCTGGTCATCTTGCAGACAACTTCCTACCAAATCTGGGATTTTCTGCCTTCTTGTTGATGTCGTTTACTGACGCTGTGGCTTGAAATTTTTGCCCCCAACAATAAATTTGGCTCCTCTGGGGAAAATTGTAAAAGTTAAACTTCCGGTGAAATTTTACCTGTTCAGTTTTGAATTATTTAATCTCTAAATAAGTAGTGGCGTAAAATATTTTCCTCTTTTGTCCAAGGCATTGTGATCAAGGATTAATAGTTGTGATAGTATACAATTTTTGAATCTGAAAGAGAAAAAAAAAACACAAAATTATTATGAGTAGAATTATTTGCTGTCACCTGGGTCCCATGTATACTGAGACACCCTGTATATTTTACTGTGTAATGAGATCTGTATAAAAAATATTCGTATTCTATTATATTCTTAAGAAATAACAACACAAAAATGTAAGTATGAACGTGATTACTTATCCTTTTGGTATAAATTAATCCTAGACAGGTTGGCATGTCGTTAAAATCAATAAATCACTAAATTCTTAAAACATTTATTATTCATCAAATTTAGGCTCTTATCATAAAATAACCTGTAATGCTTGAACTCTGCTCGTCTTGTTAGACTGCTCACCACTTCCCTTGACTTGTGCTTCCCTATCGATTGGTCGTCTATTTTAGCCGGAAACAACTTTCAAATAATTGACAAAACTCAGAATATTTTCAAATAGATTATTCTTTTTAAAACCATTATCTAATTCTTTGTATTTTATGCTATTTTTTGTCTGCATTTTGTTTTATTTCTTGTTTACTTCACAATTATCGTTTTTTCTCTTTTTGATAACCTCTTTTACTTTCGCTTTTCGATTTTTTTGTTTTTCCCTTCTCGTTTCTTGAATATTTCGCATATTAAATAAATTTAATGCATGTTTTGGTCGGAAAACGAAAAAAAAAAAAAAAAAGAAAAAGGAAAAAAGGGGGAAAAAAACAACAAACAAACGACAAAAACCACTTAAAAAGAAGCCAAGTGTCATAGACAGAAAGATCGAAGATGGAATATTGCATAGAAAGTTAAACAGATTTACTTCAAATGCCGACAAAATGCATATGTAAATTTTGATCGATACAATCCCAAGAAAACTAATCAAATAATCATATCCATATATGGCTGGGCACACCGGTACGTTATGATCTTTAAACTGCTAGTCTTGCAGATTTAATTGCTGAGTCGTGTGGTTGATCATAACTAAATGATCCTATTTGCAGTTGTATACCTACATCTAATCTATATTTATCTTCTCATGAGATAAAGTTCTATCCATACTGAAAGCCACAAAGTTAAGCAGTGATGACTATTCACTTCTGAGATGGGGGACCTCTTAAGAATAGCAGGTGATTTAAGCAGACTGGAGCCTGTGTATGACAATATGAGGTGATCACTAGCGCTAAAGACTTATGGAAAGCATGATGCATTTTTATTAGGAAAATCTAATTTTCCTTTTATAAAAATTCTAAACGAGCATATTGATTTGAAAAGAAATTCAACAGTCAGTTCATAAGGTCAGCAATGGGAACTGTACGAACTGAACTTTCAAATTGTCTAAACAAAAAGTAAACTGGCAAGGAATTTTGGATTTGTCAGTGCATTGATCCATTTTAAAACATGGCATTCCGAATTAAATTTTTGCCCAACTGTTGGGGTTACAAGGTCAAATCTGGGCATCAGATAGATTAATCAGATGTTGGATTTTTGTTTGGGTTTATGTGATAAGAAACACTCCCCCACAAGTCATGGGCTTGGAACCCTTAATGAACCAAGCCCCTATATTAAGGTTTGATTGGATGACTAACTAAAATCTGGTACGTGAGAGAGATACTCTTCCCACGGACGTAGACTGGTTGCCCAGTCAAAATGTAGTTGAAAATACGAAATGATCTGTGATTGGTCAGCCCAGAGGGAATGTTTGTTCATAGGGGAATCCTCTCTAAAAATCCATGTTTTTAGGTTTAGAGGGGAGAAGATATCCGGTGTCCATATCAAAGACAGGAAGATAAGAAAAGAGATCTCTTCAAACACTAAAACCTCCCCAGAAAATGCCTCATCCTCTGAATAATTGAGTAGCATTGAAAGACTGCACCAGACAGATACTGCATTTGTGTGTCTTTCAAATACAACAAAAAGTAACACAATCCCCCCCTATATATATATATATATATATATATATATATATATATATATATATATAACACCTGGTCATAATTCTGAAGTTACTTATCAAATGATTAAGTCCAAATGTTATTGACATATAGCAATCCTTGAAACCATTAAATTTCGGCAAGTAAAACTGGTTGTGAGAAATATAACCACTTGGTGATGCAAACGAAATAAACTGACTCATGTTGGATAGAATTACTTAAAACCATTTGCTCTTGAGCGAGAAAAAGAGTTGTGGTTTATTTTGGTAAGTAATCTACCGGATGTACGTTTGCAAATCATGTAGACGTAATATATAAATATATAACATTCATGTCGACTGAATTTGGACAAACTCTTATCAGCCAAATTAAATATATACATTTTTATAAACATTTTTATTAAAACCTTAATATTTGTTAAGTATATAAATTTGTTATATATATATATATATATATATATATATATATATATGTATATATATAAATTCATTAAATATATAAATTTGTTAAATATACACATTTCATTAAATATATTCATTTATTAAATATATCAATCTATTAAATATATAAACTTCTTGAAATTGTTTTTAACTCTTGGTTTTATTTTTAAAAAAATCGATTCAGTGTTAAATGACCCAAAATAGGTTGGTACACCGTAAAACAAAACAACCAACCAACCAACCCCCCCACATATATATATATATATACATATATATCAATGTGTTTCAATAAACAGTTCATCTACTTAGCAAGGTGTAGTGGATTCTTATAGGCCTTTTATTAGTATCTCCCTCATATAAAATTGGATGATTCTGGAATCGAGTTTCCTGCGGATGTAAGTAAAGTGAAGTTGGCGACCGTAGTCGAGGACGACCAGAAGGCTCCCTTTTCAATAGCTACTACACCAAAGTGTAGGGAAGGGTGCTACTCCTTTCCCAGAATTGCTCCACTTTACCCTTGATACGTACCTTATATTGCCAAATGTTAAGCAAGTAGATATCAAGTACCATTATATAAGTCTTTGGTATGACGCGACTTGGGATTGAACCCAGGTCTCCCGGACCATTGGCGAACGAGTAGCAAATTAACCTGCAAAATACTTTATTTGCTCTGATCATTTTAAGTGCACAGTTCTGAATCCTGATAATAAAGTCCTTTTTTGGATGAGATATTGTTACATACAAACCTAATGAAATTATTATAATTATTTTAAACCAAAGCGAGTTTTTAACACCAGTGAAACTGGTTATTTTTATTTAATTCATTGTGACAGCAGATCTCCTTGCCCCCACCCCAAAGACTTTGACAAGTATCTAAGCTGAGTTTAACCGTGCTGTGACTTGGAAGGTCTTGATTCTTCCTTTGATCCCCAGTTCCTCCCGTCTCTTTTTCGGGTCAGTGAGGACCGTTCCAAGGGCACCAATTACTATTCCTTTTTTTCCCATTGTCATTCTATTGTCCGCTAGAACAGCAGTATTCACTTGTTAAAAAGTTTTTTTTTCTCATTAGTTAAAACTACGTCTGATTTTCTGGTCGGAACTGAGTGTTTCTCCAAATCTTAAAGAAATATGTGTCTCTTTTAATACTGTTCGAACTCGGTTACTACGATTCTGCAGCCCATTGCTTTAACCATTAAACCACGAGTAGAACCCTAAATGTACCGGCTTATTGATCTAGGAGGTAGATTATTTTTGGTTTCTTTGTTTAATGGCATATCAACCTTTGTAGGTTATTTAATGCCAAAGCTATTCTCCTAGAAGAACAGTAGTGGTGCTATTTAACCCATAGCTGGGAGGATAAGGGGGTTCATACATTTCCCAAAGGTATTTGCCCGAAAGTGAACGTAATAGTGCGACTGGAGTACGAACTCGCATACTACGATTCCACAGTCCATCGCTTTAACCATTACACCATGAGGACACCCCTCTAGTAGGTAGAGTGTTCGCGAATGGTCCAGGAGACATGGATTCAATCCCAGGTCGTGTCATACCAAAGATTTTTAAAATGGTACTTGATACATCCTTACGTTACACTCAGCAATATAATGTACGTATCGAGGGTAAAGTGGAACAACCTTGGGAAATGAGTTGCGCCCTCCCCATATACCTCAGTGTAGTAGCTATTGAAAAAGGATCCTTCTGGTTGCCCTCGACTAAGGTCGCCAACTTGACTTACTTTTAATACTGTTGACGCAGACTATCAGTGTTGTTCCTAACTTAGCATAAAGATCTTAGAAGCTATTTTCTCCGTACTATTAGATATTGTAAATATCGTTGTATATTCACCCTTGACTGAGCTATCAATCAGAGATTCTCTGCAGAGGAGGCACCTGTGACAATATGCAGAAGCAGTTACGTGATTGAACGGAAATGTGTGGGGTTTATGAAGTGACATATGCACAAGCGGGTAGTGTAAGTCTTGAGTCAGTCTCAGCTTGCGGCTAGAAGAAATGCAGTTAGTTACGAGTAGCGCCCCGCTAGGGCAACAGCCCACAGCAGACCTTCGGTTGTGTTCCCCACCGGCCGAGAAGCAGAACTGGCAAGTTGGACCTTGAAGATAACACAGCGTGGTATGGTCAAGAGAAGAAGAAGTTATGGGTCAATATGACAGTTTTCATTCATCTTCATTCGTCATCCTGTCTCAGTCTCTCACACACCACTGACGCTTTGACTCCAAGAAGAATGAAGAGACTTATATTTTTATAACAAAGTGTGGTGGTGTCTTCCTTTATCATCAGTATACAACAATATTGCAGCTCCTTGCCCGTGGTGTAAGGAGGTGGCTGTGGTGTAAAGGAGGTGACCGTGGTGTAATGGTTATCGTTGTAGGAAATGTACACGGCGACACGAGTTCAAATCCTGGACGAGACTGATTGCATTTCACATAGCACTAATACCCATGGGGAAGGTATGAATCCAATTATTCTCCCTCCAGCTATGAGTAAATAGTAGGACAGACTAGGTTCTTAAGCTTTGGTGAGGCAACTAGTCTAGGAGAAGGAAAACTCTGAATTCAAACCTGTGAAACTTCGCTTAAAAATTGACCCTGTGTCATATCCCGCCCGAGTGAAGGGGTTGGGTAAATATGTATACAACAATATTTTGAGAAGGCTAATGTCTACTGGAATCACAAGGAACTCTATGGATATATTGGATCTCTTGGATACGGTGCTCTGCGCTCCAGTAACGATGGAGATAATGTTAATGCTAAGCCTACCATCTTCACGAGAGTTCAACATTTCTTAGTTCCTTTCATTGTCACCTGGATGTCGTCTGGGACGATGAGATCCTTTCCTGTGTTTTTTAACAAAGTTTAGATCAAGTATACAATGATTGATAACACGCTTAGTATGTATGAACTGTAATATATTAAAAGAATTTCACGCCCTAATTCTCAAGAACTCAAGTGTCTATCCCATGAGTCCCGTTTGATTATTATCGATTTTAAGATTAACAATATATATAGGTTAGGGAATCATGTAAATGCAGTCAAAAATTGAGAAAGTCTCCGTGTTGTATACTATATTACACATATACAATATACATAAACATAATGACGACTTCAATGAACGAACGAAAACACTTCTTTATAAAAAATATACCTCTCACACACTTTATTCTCGAAAGGGTTGATGTTGGTTGTGTGTGAGAGGTGAGTTGGAGACGGGGACAGACTGCTACATGTTGACCCAATTTTTTCCGACCATAGCAGCACTTCTTCCTCATCTTGGCTGGGGTTGCTCAACCGTGGGTCACATAGGGACGCAAGCCCTCAGTCTGCAAGCTGATTCTCACGCTGGCTTCTTGTCCCCCAACTGAATCCAACTCCAACTGGAACTGACTGACCCAAGCCGTCTGTGACACCTGGTTATATAATTGTCTGACGTTCACCTGCTTCCGCTTATTTACACAGTTGCATCTCTTGATTGACGGCTCGGTCGAGGGTCAATTTATCCGAAGGTTTGTTTTGATTTGGTTTTATGGCATATTAACCATTGAAGATTATTTAGTGTCAAATCCGGTTTACTCATATATATTAGATATGTATGGTTTGTAAACATAAGTCAACAAAGTTAAATTGTTTCAAATATTGCTATGTATCACAATTCAATTAAATATCAGTCATTTGTTTACACACAGTTAAATGATCGTATTTATAGCAATTGAATTTATCATAAGTCAAGAAACTTAAAAGTTCCAAGTATTGCTATGTATCACTAACAATTCTAATAAACATCGATCAGTTGTTTACACACACCAAACAGTTCTGTTTCAAACAATTCAATTCAGCATAAGTCATTTGTTTACACTCATTTTAAATGTCAAAATGTTCTATTTGATCCATAGATAGTAGTAGTACCCTATCAGGTGCTACCACTCCGGGTCAGAGTGGACCGGGGTGCGATGGTTTTCCACATTTCCCAAAGCTCCTACATCACGGAAGCATCACCATTAGACTGTTTAGTGACATATCTGGGATACTCGTTGGAGTGGGGTGTCTTACCCATCTTCATTGATGCAATTTATGTATTCTACAGCCCCAACTGACTGGGCTGGAATGTAACGTTAAGTGAATAGCTTTACAGGAACATGTTGTAGAAGATATGAAAATATATTAATCATATAAACATACAGTAACAGAGGTAGGGGACGAGAGAGAGAGAGAGAGAGAGAGAGAGAGAGAGAGAGAGAGAGTAGTGGTAGTGTTATACATACAGGACGAATCTGGTCAGTTATTTTCCAAAAATGACAGTTTCCAAAACGAGTAATTTCATATCGGGAAATATCAATGCCCGAGAGAGGAAATCGGTGGTGTACTGATTTCTTCGCTTGTTTCGGATTTTCAACATCAGACAAATTTTGCCAATGACCCCGTCTTGCAGGCAGTAGACATGTGCCTCTTTCAACTCGTCCATTGTAACGTGATACAAACCTTGATGACCTGTTTTGTATAAATATTATTTACTAAGATTTGCCTCTATCTGCCTAAAGTAGCAGACATTGTTTAAGTGACCCCTGAGTCAGCCATCTAAGAGGCGAACAGGTTGATCTTTTCTATCAGGAAGCGGTACTTTCAGCCTAGCTAGAAATAATTTAGGTGCCTCTTACACATTTATCCATTTCTACGTTGATACGAATTACAGGTTAGTAGAAATTAAATCAAGACTTGAGAATAATAAATAAACACATTAATGATTTAATCGTTCTATGTTAATAAGACATAATAATTAACAACTATCTCTGCAACGTGTATAACCTATCAATGTTTCAATTTATTTCTGGTATTAGTAAAGATTCATAGTAATCGTTCATTGGTTATTTCTACCTACCACTGTATAGATGAATAGCAGTTGTTTCCTAACTGAACTATTTGATCTTGGCCGTTGACCTATAAGGTTTGTTCGCCCAACAATGGGTGAAGCGCGTCGTTGATACGGTATTGAGCTCATTGGCATTGCAAGTAAAACTTGATGATGATTTGGCAAATTAACAGAAGAATTCCTACCTCCCTCAATATAATTGAAAAAAAAAACAAAAACTTTAGTTTTCTCTTTCTCTAAAAAAATGTCCTTTTATTTTTTTCTAATATAGTTTATTTGACAATCATTGATAATTTTTTGGGAAGGTTTCTTACTTAAATTTAGTGTTTTTTGTTTACTTATTTAAATCGAAATTGTCAAATGTCACATGTTTTAACTACGAGAGAGTAAAGAACAACATGGCTATCATGCGTTGGATGACAATATAGGGTTTTCACTGGCGCTAGAAACTTATAGAGAGCATGATACATATTTTTAATAAGGAAATATAATTTTCTTTTTATCCTATTTACCAACCCCTCCGCTCGGGCAGGATATGACACAATGTCAACTTTTAAGCGGAGTTTAACAGGTTTGAATTCAGAGTTTTCCTTCTCCTAGACTAGTTGCCTAACCAAGGCTGAAGAACCTAGTCTGTCCTACTATTTACCCATAGCTGGAGGGAGAACAATTGGATTCATACCTTTCCCAAGGGTATTAGTGCTATGTGAAATGCAGTCAGTCTCGTCCAGGATTTGAACTCGTGTCGCCGTGTTCATTTCCTACGACGATAACAATTACACCATGGGCACCTCCACAAATTTTCTTTTTATAACATAAACAAATTAATGGCCTTGAAAAAATTCTAAAGTCAATTCAAATGGTCAGTACTAAGCGAACTTTCAAATTGTCGGAACCAAAAATTAGCAAATTTGGGGTTTTGTTGGTGCATTAATCTATTTTAAATTATGACATCTCTTGCTCATTTGTTGGGGTTCAAAGGTCATATCTTTGGATAGATTAATCAGACCGTTGATTTTTGTTTTGGTTAATGTGAAAAGGGATACAAGGTATGGGTTGGAACCCTTAACAAACCAAGTCCCTATATTGTGGTTTGATTAAATGACCATTCTGATAAGTGAAAGGATACTCTTCCCACAAACTTAGATAAGTGCATTGAATTAGTTGATCAGTAGTTGAAAAATACAAAATGATTTGTGATTGGTTAGTTTATAGGGAATACTTGTTCCTAAGAGGATCCTTTATGAAAATAGATGTTTTTAGATTCGATGTCCATACCATGGATAAGATAATAAGTAAATAAATCTCTCCAAGAACTCATGCTTCTCCAGCAAAAGCCTTACTTTTCGAAAAAAAAAATTATTGAAAAACAATGGTGTTACTATAAACAGATGTTAATTTTTAACGGAGGGTTTATCTTGTCTTTGAGTGCCAACACCAGGCAACTTGTTCCAACCAACAACCCGGGCCGTCAGAAGAGGTTCTGAATCCGAGATTCTTTTAAACACAACGTGGGCACACACACATACACACACACACGCAGAGAGAGAGAGAGAGAGAGAGAGAGAGAGAGAGAGAGAGAGAGAGTTGATGCACCAATTAGCTGGAAACGCATTTGGTAATCATGGAACTACGGCTACAACCAAGTACCCTGAGTAGCGTAGGACCCCAGTTGTTTCAAAAACCAGTGGAAAAAGAATGATCAATGTTCAGGAATAGAAACATGGTGGACAATTTGCAACCATATTTTGATACTTTTTTCCAGATAAAAAAATCCAATTCCCAAAATCTGTGTACATCGGTAGACCATAAAACCTGCGTTTCTACTTGAATAAGTTCAAGGTATTGGTATGCAGCTTTGTAGTACTCAGGGAGGAACAATCTTAACAGTGCTGTGATCAAGACGGTCTTGATTCTTCCTCTCCTCACCAGTTTCCTCATTCTCTCTTCGAGGTTATGAGGAGACTTCTAAGATTTCCAACAACAGCAACCACTTGAAACTTCATATTGCATAACTTCTTAAGCTCTGAGGGAAATTCCAGTTTTTTTTTCTTCTAATTTTTAACTTTCTTTTATTTCCACCGTGTGATATTCTAAAAAGTCAAACGATATTTACTTACGAGTGGCATACGATAAGTCTCCAGACTTTTATCGAATGGGTATTTAAAATTGTCATAGACTCTTGAAAATTCAGTATGTTATTGCAATACATCTTATGAAATGGCTGACTTATGATTTCAGGTTTAAATGAACAGCTACAGCAGCAATTGGAATAACCCCTACTAAAGCCTGATTGACGCAGCTGGTGAATTTCGAAAATGCAATCTGACACTTTGGAAGAACGATATACAATAAAATTCTGTTTTAAACTTGGAAAAAATGCCACAGAAACGTATGGAATGCTTCCGACTGATTTTCGACAATCTTCCGAGAGCATCAGTTTTTTAGTGGCATAAGAGATTCAAGGAAGGCAGAGAGTCTATGAGGGAAGATTAGAGGTGTGGGAGGAGTAAGGAAGTCAATACACGAGAGTTGATTGGCCAAAGGATTAGGGTTACTATGTTGAGGTTTTAAAGGAGTTCAGGAAGAGATTCCGTCGGAAGAGGCCAGCACCCTTCAAATCGGGCCCGTGGCATTTCCACCTGGACAATACACCAGTCTACAACTCTATCCTTGTCACAGACTATTTGACCAAGATGAGCATCAAGACAGTTCCTCAGCCTCTTATAGTCCAGACCTTGCTCCCTGTGACTTTTTGGTTATTCCCAAAGCTCAGAGGCTGTCGTTATGAGACAATTGAAGAGATGAAAGAGGCTGTGACGAAGGTCATTGACACGCTCACACAAGAGGACGTCCATGGGGCTTTTTAGATGTTGTTGGAACGGTACAACAAGTGCATTGCAGCTGGAGGAGATTACTTCGAAGGGAACTTGAGTTCCATGTGTGTACTATCAATAAAAGTGCCCATTCGGAAAATGTCTGGAAACTTATCGTATGCCCCTCGTATTTCTCTCCTTGTTGATTAGAACTGTTTATATTTTAGAGATTTTTTTTGAGTTTCCAGTGACATTAGGTCTTTTCAAGTCTCCAGGACTTTTTTCAGTATTCTGACCGATCTTAATTATACTGTACACTGGATGGTCTCTTCCAAAACTTCGATTCTCTTCAATCTTTTGGGGATTATCTCAAGTGCACCAACCATAATTAGTACCACCGTCACCGACATGTTTTCTGGCAATGTTATTATCGTTATTATTCATGTGAGTTTTTCACACCGACATTAGCTGGTGGGCTTTCACTGGAGTCTGAATGACATCAAGTCTCCTTAGGTCACCAGAACTCTTCTAAATATTCTTGCCGATCTCAACAATGAATTGTTTTGATTCTTCCTCTGGTTTTCAACCGCTCCAATCCATTTACCAATCATTTAAGGACCGTTCCGCGTGCATCAACTACAATTGGTATCACTGTGTGATATTACGGACGGGCGCTGTCGTTAAGAAAGCGCGAGCATATCGGCTGTCATCAATCAGTGAAAATGTCACGAACCTAGCGCGTGTGGGCAAAATAACCTGCTGTGTTCAGGCGTGATTTTAATATAATCTCGCGTGAATTTTCACGTGTTTCACTATCATTTTCACTCGTGTCACCGAACATTCTGGGATCTTCGATTTGATCCTCAAAATCTCTATATAAGAAATCAAGTTACGAGATTTTGGGGAGTTCAAGGCAAGTTTCTAAACAGGTACGTCAGAGGTTCAGGAGACCCCCACCCCTGCATGCCCAGCCTGCAACGATACGACTAACAAGAACGTATCAACTAGCCGGCGACCACGACACCGCAATCGCCACCAAGAAGAACGCTATGAAACGAACGTTTTTGGCTGCAACCCGCCGTTGTCCAAGTGAATAAACTACTATTTTTCTTCCTTAAATTTCGAGTTTGATTGTTTCTTTTTCTGCGAACTGCTTTCTTTCAGACACAACATTTTGGTCCTATGTTACAACTGTCCTCCACGTGTTTTATTATAGTTCTCTGGCAATGTCCAATTTTTTTTCAATCTTAACTATTTTTGTGATCCGCTCTAACGGTAAAATCCAATAGACGTTAGTTTTCTTTTATTTCTTAATTAGCATTAGGTGTGGTATTCTGGCCAAAGTTGGATGATCAGTTTATTATTATAATTTTAAAATTTTGATTTTTTTTCACCTGTGTTAGCTGATAGTTTCTCGCAGGAGTTTTAGTGACAGCAAGTCTCCTCACATATCCAGGACTATTCTCAGTATTTTGGCCGATCTTAATAATAATTGAGTTTCGATGGTTTCCACGCGTCCTCTTTTCAAATTCTCCAGTCCATTTACTAATACTCTGGCAAGTGTACCGAGTGCTTTGTCACGTTCCTGAGTTTTTTTTTAAGTTCCCTTGCGAGGTCTAGGTACTTATCTCTCGTTTCGCTTTCTTTCAGTTTTACCCAGTAGACAGCCGGAACGGTAAAGTCCACTATTCGGCAGGTTCTCTTTATTTATTTGGCTGACACCAGGGATGATCGTCTGGCCGAGATTAGGTGATCTGTTTGTATCTGAAAATTTCAGAGAATTTTATGCGTCTAGACGGATTTTGAGTTGTGCATAAACCATTTGTTCGTATAGTCAAATTATTATCATGAGAGTTTTTCACGCCAGCATTAGCTCTTAGTTTCTCACTGGAGTTTGCGTGACAGCAAGTTTTTTTAAGGTTCCAAGAAACATAATTGAACGGCTAATGGAAAATCTAAATTGAATAAATAAATAGATAAATAAAGCAGACAGTCTCCAAATGATCCGGACAAAGCACTCATGGTAATTAAAGTGACTAGAAAAAAACCCGGGGGTGGGGTTCGAAACCTTCTGCACAGGTGTGGAACTATCGAAAAGGATATGTATCGGCCACCGATACGCCAAGCGGAAGTGAGAGGAATGGAAGTGATCGACATACAAGAAAGACGGTCCTAAGTTTTATCCCAAGAGGGGCCGCCACATTTTGATAGAAAATATCAACCAGTCTTTCTCTCTCTCTCTCATCGAACAACTTATGGTAGCAAGCCAGCTATAAACCGTAAAAGAAAATACTAAAGTGTCTGTGTTGTTTTTCTATATCAATTTCTGACATACGCCTGATTGACCTATAGCTACCTATACATATGCCTATGTTTTATCCAGGACTCTTCTTAGTATTCTAGCCGATCTCAACAATGTTGTAGTTTTGATAGTATCCACTCGTCCTCTTATTCCTAGGTCTTCCAGTACCTGTATGAATCCTTTGATTATTATTATCATCCGTGCTGTTTCAATTCTTACACCAATGACAACCTTGTAACAATCTAGTGATTATTATTTGGAATCAAGTGACAGTAATTCAGTTTTTTGGGTCCGTTTTTGAGTTGCTTCTCTGTAGATATTTTAAGACTTTCTCGTGTTTTTAAATCAGTGTCATTTTCTTTGCGTCGTTACTAATATGATTTTTATGATAGACTGTAATATGATTGTAAAAAAGAAGCTTCAATAAAAGAGCCGTAGAGTAATAAATTGTATTATTCTTACCAGCAAAACTACTACAATAATCATTTTAAATATTTCTATTATTATCGTTGCATTTAACATTTTAAAATTGTAGGGAAAAAATCGTTTCAATGCTGCCTTTTACAAAGCATTTATTGTAAACGTTACTACTGGAAGCTAAGAAAGAATACAACATATCAAAATAGTTGAATATATCTGAAAGAAACATATACGCCCAGTCAGTATTCCTCAGTGACGCAGGCGCATACGCATGTGCACAGAACGATCTGATGAACCTATTAAAGCATGCTAGACAAAAATGCATACAGACTTAAAAAGTAGAAACACTTAGAAAACTACAGACGAGGATTTAGTTGATTTATATCATTGCATTAAAAGCCACCAAAGATGTTTATGGCGGTGTTTGTTTGATTTTTTTTCCAAAAGAAAAATAAAATGTAAAAATTTTAAAGACTGAAAACAATATAAGATTTTACCATCAAATGCCTCGACATGAAAGCACCTAGAACTGCCTTCAAGCCATAGGTCGCTAGTACTTTGACAGACGGTGTTTTAGAATCCAGAGCGATTAATTCTTTTATTATATCTGTTTCAGTGGCCATTGGCAATAAATAAAAAAGAATTGTTGGTAGTCTGAAGGAAAGTTCAATGAATTTAGATTTTATGATTCCTTGATGAAGATAATAGAAAGACATATTACAAACAAGAAAAACCAGTTTCTTCGTTTTCAACTTAAGGTCATAGTTCGCTATTTGGGTTATTCTTTTTTATTGGATGAACATTTGTTAATTATTATTAACATTCTATTAAAGTTTTGAAGACAAGTTTTAAGTGCTGTTTTTGATTGCAATCTGAGTGACAGTAAGATGTCAAGGACTCTTCTGAGTATATTAAACGATCTTACAATGCTATGATCTTTATTTTCTTGAATCTTCCTTTGATCTCTTCTTCACCCAGTCTCCTTTCCGAGTTTTCGGGAAACGTTCCAAGTGTGCCAACTATAACTGATATTACCGTCATCATTATTTCTCTACAGCCTTTTTCTGCTTTCTAGCAAGTTTAAAGTATTTTCCTATCCTTTAACTTTCTTTCATTTTTATGGTAGTCCACTGGAAGGGCAAAATCTTGACGACGGGATCTTTTTTTTTTTCTTGCTAAATTTGACTTGGTGTGGTCTTCTTACCAGGATCACGTGATTAGTTAGTATTTCAAACTCCCAGAGAATTTAATTCCTCTCATTCTCTAGGATGGATTTCAGTCTATGTATATACTAATTAGTAGTATTGGTAAATTTTAATCTCTTGCACAATTACCAGGACATCCCTTTTGCCACCAAGTCGTACCTAGTCTTGTACTTCTTTTGAGCGAGTTTGCTGCTTTGGCCTATGGTGATAATCCGTTTCATCCCTCATAGCCTACACTTGCTATTTTTTTGCGTATTATCATTTTTTGCTTTAGTATAATTGGTGCTTATGGCGCTATTCGTGCTACTATTAAAAGAGATTCAGTTTCTATTTTCTGGTTTCCTTTTCTTTTTGGTCATCTCATGTGCAAACTCAACAGTTTGTAGTTTGAAATATCCATACAGATGTTTTTCTTCGCGTTTCTATTTCCTAGTTTTTCTCTTTGCTTTTCTGTTTGTTCTAATGTAGTCATTACTGTTATTATCTACAATAGTTTGTTTTCTTTTCGCATTTTAATGTATATCTCATGTCTTTGTATTGATACTTCTTGGAATCTTTTATTTGGGCGAGTCCTCTTCCTTCTTTTCTTAACAAATATAGCCTGTTTACATCATCTCTACAATGTAAGGCATTGTGCATCGTCATCAAATTCCAGGTCTTTTGTTCCTCCCTTTTCCATTTTAAGAATAGTTCCGATTATCTCACTGGGAGGACAGCCCAGGTGTTAATTCCTTTGATGAAACTTCCGCTGAAGGGCTTAGTTTTGAGAAGTCATCTTGTTCTTATGAGGTATTTTTCTTTCATCTTTGTTTGCATAATGTTGTCCGCTTCCAGTATTTAAACTACTTGTAATTTTCCTTTTCTTCGAGTATTCTGATACTTTTTTGATTTAGAAGTTCTAATCCTTCTGTTGTTTCTCTTCTCCCACTTTTCATAATCAGCACGGCACATTTTTCTATGCTAAATTTGATTCCTCTATCTTAAGAGTGTATTTTTATTCTTCCTATCAGGGTCTTTAGTAATTTTTCATTTTTGCAAATACCTTTTAATCATTCTTGTACATTAGTTGTTTAATCTTATCTAGCAATTTTATAAATTTTTAGCCCACTGGGCACTTCTTAAATATATAATTGAGTGGTTCCATTGCTATCACAAATAACCATGATTACATTTTTCTGCCTTGATGATCGTCTATAAAAAGTAAGTCGTCTGTTTCTCTTGTTTCCCGGCAGTTTCCTTTCTGTTCTTCCAGAAACAGTATGAGACATACATGCGTGTTGTATATATTTTTCTCTCATCTCTTTGGTTAGAATTTTCCACATCAGAGATAAAACGTTATCGCTCTTTTGTGGCTTGGGATGGTATCTTTTTTAGAGATCGTTTTGGATCAGAGTAGTGTGCTACCATGGCTTGTTTTTTTCATATTCATTTTGGTACTTCATGAGTTTTGCTCTAAGTTAGTCTAGATGTATGTTCGCCTCGAAGCTTCCTTTAACTGCTTTTAATTCTATTTTATGTTATTGATCTATTTGACCTTTCTGTTATATTCTTGTTTGTTCCCATATTTCCCACCAAATGTTTTTGTATTCTTTGCATCCGGTTGTTCATTTGTCTTTGTAAATTCTACACACAGTGTTGGGTAGAATTTTTGTGCATTCTCTACATAGCTTTAGGTTAGAATCCTTGCGCTTTCTCCACATAGTTTTGGGTAAAATTCTTGTGCATTCTCCTCGTAGTTTTGGGGTAAAATTCTTGTGCATTCTCCACATAGTTTTGGGGTAGAATTCTTGCGCATTCTCCACATAGTTTCGGGTAGCTTTTTGTGCATTCTTCATATAGTTTTTTTGGTAGAACTATAGTGCATTCTCCACATTGTTTTGGGGTAGAATTCTTGTATATACTCCACATAGCTTTTGGGATAGAATTCTTGTATATACTCCACATAGCTTTTGGGCAGAATCTTTACGCATTCTCCCCATAGTTTCGGGTAGCTTTTTTTTCCAGATAGTTTTGGGTAGAATTTTTATTTTTATTTTTGAAGGTCCTGTTTTGATTTAGTTTCTTGAACCTGTCCCAGTCTCTTTTGATTTATTTCTTTCAGTTTTATTATAAGAGTTGTCAGCTGCTGTCTTTTTGTCTTTTCTTTCTATTGTGTTCTAGTGTTTTTTCCTTCATTCGTACACTCGCTTTTTCTCGATCATACTTAGTATTTTATTTCTCCTTTTAATTTAGAATGATTTTCTTATCACAACTCAGCCGGGTCATTTTTTCTACAACAAGGAGATATAATATCAAACATAAGAGATATAAAAAAAGACGCCCTTTCAAGCATCAAAAGTAACTAATCTATTAATTTTACTCAAATTTTATCTATTTTTACCTTCTTCTCTTTTTCAATATCAATCTTATTCTTTTCTTTTTCTCTTTTTCCTTTCTATGTCATATTGAATCTATCTATCTATCTAGCTATCTATGTTCACGTACATTGATGTATCTATCGCAGTCCAAATCTATCTATCTATCTATCTATCTATCTATCTATGTTCACGTCCATTGATGTATCTATCGCAGTCCAAATCTATCTATCTATCTATCTATCTATCTATCTATCTATCTATCTATCTATGTTCACGTCCATTGATGTATCTATCGCAGTCCAAATCTATCTATCTATCTACCTATCTATGTTCACGTCCATTGATGTATCTATCGCAGTCCAAATCTATCTATCTATCTACCTATCTATGTTCACGTCCATTGATGTATCTATCGCAGTCCAAATCTATCTATCTATCTACCTATCTATGTTCACGTCCATCGATGTATCTATCGCAGTCCAAATCTATCTATCTATCTATCTATCTATCTATCTATCTATCTATCTATCTATCTATGTTCACGTCCATTGATGTATCTATCGCAGTCCAAATCTATCTATCTATCTACCTATCTATGTTCACGTCCATTGATGTATCTATCGCAGTCCAAATCTATCTATCTATCTACCTATCTATGTTCACGTCCATTGATGTATCTATCGCAGTCCAAATCTATCTATCTATCTAGCTATCTATGTTCACGTCCATTGATGTATCTATCGCAGTTCAAATCTATCTATCTATCTACCTATCTATGTTCACGTCCATTGATGTATCTATCGCAGTCCAAATCTATCTATCTATCTACCTATCTATGTTCACGTCCATCGATGTATCTATCGCAGTCCAAATCTATCTATCTATCTATCTATCTAGCTATCTATCTATGTTCACGTCCATTGATGTATCTATCGCAGTCCAAATCTATCTATCTATCTACCTATCTATGTTCACGTCCATTGATGTATCTATCGCAGTCCAAATCTATCTATCTATCTATGTTCACGTCCATTGATGTATCTATCGCAGTCCAAATCAATCTATCTATCTATCTATCTATCTATCTATCTATCTATCTATCTATCTATCTATGTTCACGTCCATTGATGTATCTATCGCAGTCCAAATCTATCTATCTATCTACCTATCTATGTTCACGTCCATTGATGTATCTATCGCAGTCCAAATCTATCTATCTATCTATCTATCTATCTATCTATCTATCTATCTATCTATCTATCTATGTTTACGTCCATTGATGTATCTATCGCAGTCCAAATCTATCTATCTATCTATCTATCTATCTATCTATCTATCTATCTATCTATCTATGTTCACGTCCATTGATGTATCTATCGCAGTCCAAATCTATCTATCTATCTACCTATCTATGTTCACGTCCATCAATGTATCTATCGCAGTCCAAATCTATCTATCTATCTACCTATCTATGTTCACGTCCATTGATGTATCTATCGCAGTCCAAATCTATCTATCTATCTACCTATCTATGTTCACGTCCATTGATGTATCTATCGCAGTCCAAATCTATCTATCTATCGACCTATCTATGTTCACGTCCATTGATGTATCTATCGCAGTCCAAATCAATCTATCTATCTATCTATCTATCTATCTATCTATCTATCTATCTATGTTTACGTCCATTGATGTATCTATCGCAGTCCAAATCTATCTATCTATCTACCTATCTATGTTCACGTCCATTGATGTATCTATCGCAGTCCAAATCTATCTATCTATCTACCTATCTATGTTCACGTCCATCAATGTATCTATCGCAGTCCAAATCTATCTATCTATCGACCTATCTATGTTCACGTCCATTGATGTATCTATCGCAGTCCAAATCAATCTATCTATCTATCTATCTATCTATCTATCTATCTATCTATCTATCTATCTATCTATCTATCTATGTTTACGTCCATTGATGTATCTATCGCAGTCCAAATCTATCTATCTATCTACCTATCTATGTTCACGTCCATTGATGTATCTATCGCAGTCCAAATCTATCTATCTATCTACCTATCTATGTTCACGTCCATTGATGTATCTATCGCAGTCCAAATCTATCTATCTATCTACCTATCTATGTTCACGTCCATTGATGTATCTATCGCAGTCCAAATCTATCTATCTATCTATGTTCACGTCCATTGATGTATCTATCGCAGTCCAAATCTATCTATCTATCTAGTTATCTATGTTCACGTCCATTGATGTATCTATCGCAGTCCAAATCTATCTATCTATCTACCTATCTATGTTCACGTCCATTGATGTATCTATCGCAGTCCAAATCTATCTATCTATCTACCTATCTATGTTCACGTCCATCGATGTATCTATCGCAGTCCAAATCTATCTATCTATCTACCTATCTATGTTCACGTCCATTGATGTATCTATCGCAGTCCAAATCAATCTATCTATCTATCTATCTATCTATCTATCTATCTATCTATCTATCTATCTATCTATCTATGTTTACGTCCATTGATGTATCTATCGCAGTCCAAATCTATCTATCTATCTACCTATCTATGTTCACGTCCATTGATGTATCTATCGCAGTCCAAATCTATCTATCTATCTACCTATCTATGTTCACGTCCATCAATGTATCTATCGCAGTCCAAATCTATCTATCTATCTACCTATCTATGTTCACGTCCATTGATGTATCTATCGCAGTCCAAATCTATCTATCTATCTACCTATCTATGTTCACGTCCATTGATGTATCTATCGCAGTCCAAATCTATCTATCTATCTACCTATCTATGTTCACGTCCATTGATGTATCTATCGCAGTCCAAATCTATCTATCTATCTATGTTCACGTCCATTGATGTATCTATCGCAGTCCAAATCTATCTATCTATCTAGTTATCTATGTTCACGTCCATTGATGTATCTATCGCAGTCCAAATCTATCTATCTATCTACCTATCTATGTTCACGTCCATTGATGTATCTATCGCAGTCCAAATCTATCTATCTATCTATCTATCTATCTATCTATCTATCAACTTGTAGTAATTAGAGAACTTCAGATTTTACAAGTTTGTAAAGTTTTTATAGGCACACGAGTTTAAAAGTATCAATATGAATGAAAAGCAGAGATTTCACTTTTTTGTAAAAAAAATTAATAATACAGTAAAAAAAACTCAAACTAAATGATATATGATTCACAAGATAAAAAATGAACATATCTTTAACAGAAAGGATGTTAACTTGAAATTTAGTAGTTTGATCCCTTGGAGTCATAAGAAATAAGTTGTTTAATCTTTCAAGAAAAAACAGAGTTATTGATTTACTTCGCTCGTTTGGCTGGTTTTATTTTACGGCAAATCAACCCTTTTAGGTTATTTAGAGTCAGACTCTATTCCCACCACGACACACACACACACACACACATATATATATATATATATATATTAACAGACCAAAGTAAACACACTCCAGGAAAGAGGAACAAGGACCCCTATATAAACCAGTCTGACCAGACAAAATTCCTTTATACTGGAGACAAGAGTGAATTTAAGTCTCATTGAGTACCCAATTTAAAAGGCCTTGTGCCACACGTGTTCTCTGGCGAAAGCAACAAGCTGGAAATATACATATTTATAACACGCATGTAAGAACAAAATAAATAAATTCAAAAAATACAAATTTCTTTGTGGGCGTTCCTATTTTAAAATATATCCTTATTCTTTCTTTGGACCTACAACAACCATCTTTATATATATATATATATATATATTAATTTATATATTAATAGCCAAGAAGACATAAAGGTTTAGGGAAACTGTGGGCATATTTATTGTTAAAAAGAGGGAAACGACCGGTTTCGTCTGGCACTTCTCAAGCTGTTAAAGACAGAAAAATTAAAAGGGGGGGGAATGTAATTGAGAAAAAAATAGAGGAGAGGAGAGAAAAAAAAAGAGGGTAAAGTAGATGGTTAGAGACCGATCACATTTAACCCCAACAAACAGTCCCTCTGTTTACAGAGGGAAGGTTGAAGGGATCGAACGTAAAGGGTCTCCAACACTTTAAGATGATATAACGAATGTGACCGAATCAGAATACTGAATCGGTCGACATTAATAGGTTTTTAACCTTACATATATATATATGTATAAAATGGTTTCAAGTATTGCGAAAGCAAATAGTTCAATTTAATTTGTTTCCTCACGGTTAAAGTGTTTCAAGTATTGCTATTTGTTGTTTTCACACAATTAAATGGTTTTAAGTATTGCTATTTCACGCTAATAAATCTCTTTAACATCAGTCATTTGTTTTCGTACTGATAAATTGTTTCACGTATAGTAAATAATTAAATATATTTTTTGACCCTTTGATGGAACCCTAACATTTACTACCAGTGTGGCTCACAGTGGACTTGGGAGTAATGGCAATGAAGGAGTACTTTCACTATGAATCAGGACTTCCCCATTAGATGGGTATGTGTCATATACAGGACATTCCTAGCAGGGGTTCTTACCCCACTCTTAAGAAGTGTCGGTGGTGTATTTTACAGTCCCAGTGGATATATTTGGGTGAGTAAAAAGTTTTGCAATGTTTTTGTACGTGTTAGTTTAAAGCGCGTGTATCATGTGACCAAAGCAAGTGACACCGTGCTAGTTGACCATTGATGGTTGATAGTATTGGGGTAGTTGGTGTGCTAACGTCTTGTGCATTGGTTTACTCCGGGAGTGATTTGAAAGACACTTGGATGAGCGGGCAATGTAATCTTATTCGGTCATTTAGAAAGCGGTAGAATCAGGCAAAAAGATTTATTTTACGAAAGATGAAGATGCAGTGGTTAGCAACCAGATGATGAAGAGATTTTGCACAATTTTCGAGAACCTCTACGATCAGGCGAGATCAGGTGGGCCTAAAACGGTGGATTCCGGGACCGTTTTTCACCAAGCCATAGGTATAAGCTCTCTGAGCGTATTAGGTTGAAATCAGGATCTTTTAGTCCACTGAGGTTCGTTGCCTTCTCGAACTCAGTAAAAGCACCCAAGGCTGCTGAATTTTGCCTAACGTTAACAAAATATTGCCAAAACATTTCGGTCATCTTGGCATATTATCTTCATCTTGTTGTGCCATCAGCACATATATCTCTGAACCTCTCTCGCCACCCCTCCCTATCGTTCATCGCTTCCGGTAGGTCCCCAGGGCTACATTCCGTATCCTCACAGAGCTGTTGTATGTATGCTGCTTTTGCACGGCCATGTGAAGGGGTCCATAAGAGTACATCACTTATGAGCTCATCCCTACTTCTCCAGCAGAGTCTTGCATGTCTGGTTCGTCTAACTTGGATAATTTTCGTGATGGGTGACAGGTGGCCGTATAGCTGCTGCTTTGTGGGGTGTTGCCTCCAGAACTTGTTCAATATTGCTCGCAGCATTCTTGCGTAGTTGCCGTCAAGCTTTTTCTCCAGCCATTTAGTTAGCGTCCATGTTGTGCATCCATATAGCAGTATCAACACGAACGCTGCCTGGAAGAAATTGTGTTTCATTTTATCAGTCAGGTCTGATTTCCATATGACCGATAGACTATTGTTAGCTGTCCATGCCTTTGTTAGTCACGTGTCGATGTTTGTCTCGGTCGATGAGATACTGTGGATTATTTCTATTTTTTTACTACGCATTAATTTAGAAATAATCTAAATAAGATTATTTTCATTTCAGTATCCTTATCCTCGTTATTATCATTTTGTTTCACATTTTCTTTTTTTAAAATCTTAACTGTCTTCTTTTTCGTCTGCAATTCACATTATCGTATATTCTTATCTAATCAGGCAATAATGTGTTGTAACATTGAATTATCTCTTGTTAAGCGATGACTTTCTGCATATAAATTGATTATCTTTTACTACAATTTAAGATAAACTAGTCACCTTCTACGATGAGTTATCCTCATTAGTGCGTAGCATCCCGAAACACATGTTAGTCATTGGCATAGACATGAATGCACAAATCGGGAAAACGGAAACAACAAATACAGCCTCCACAACACGTCAAATAGGAATGGGCAACATCTAACAGATTACATGAGAGAAAATAGATTAGCATGCCTCAATACAAACTACCGAAAAATGGAGGAAAAACTATGGACATACACGTACGCGAACAGTAGTAAACCACAGATAGACTACGTCCTTATGAACAAGAAATGGAAAAATAGTGCAATGAATTGGGAGGCATACTCCTCTTTCGAGGGTGTGTCCTCCGATCACCGAATAGTCACGGCGAAAATACGGCTAAGCCTACGAAAAAACGCCAAACGAACAGCGACCACCAAACACTATGACTGGGCCCTTTTAAACAACAGAGATATAAGAGATAAATACGTATTAGAATTAAGAAACAGATTCGAAACACTACAAGAGAAGACGGGAAAAAGTACACCAATTGACGAATATGAAAATTTCGTCAATGCACACCTCGAGGCAGCAGCGAAATGTATTCCAAAAAAACTCAAAACTAAATATAGAGTCCTATGGGAAACTTTAGCGGTGAGAGAAAAATGTGCACTAGTGAAAACAGCCTCCAAAAACCATCGAAAAAACCCAACAAACACAAATGCCCGAAAATTAAAACGGCACAATATCAATTAGCAGCCATATATATAAAGGAACAGACAGAATACATTCAAAATCAGATAAATAAGATTAGAGACTCGGTGGAAGATAGACAATCTAGGATAGCCTGGCAAACAATAAACGAAGTGAGTAGAAGAAAGAGCACAGGCAAAGCAAAACTGAAAGCTGCCAACCAACAAGAAAGAATAAAACTATGGAAATAACGCTTTGAAAACCTACTAAGAAAACCACCGAAAATAACACATGAACCAATCACCAGAATAATTAGTAAACAATTGGACATTAAACTAGGACCGTTCACACAAGAAGAACTCGACTCGGTTCTCAGAAAAATTAAAAATAGGAAAGCTGCATGGCTGGACGAAATCCCCCAGAAGTATGGAAGACCAGACAATTCGACGACATACTGCTCCGACACTGTAACGCAGTATATAATCAAAATCCGACAGATAGATGGATGAAAGGATGCATTCTCCCCTTCCCTAAAAAGGGTGACCTCGGATTAGCCAAAAACTACCGAGGCATAACTCTTACATCCATAGCAGCCAAAATCTACAATGCCCAACTACGAAACCGCATAGAACCCAAAATCGACAACATACTTAGGAAGAACCAAAATAGCTTCCGAAGAAATAGGTCCATGACCTCACAAATATTAACCATCCGTAGAATCCTTGAAGGTGTACGGGCAAAAAACCTACAAGCGACATTAATATTTGTCGACTTTACCAAGGCCTTCGATTGCATTCACAGTGGAAAGATGGAACAAATCCTACTGGCATACGGCATACCTAAAGAAACCGTAGCAGCAATAACGATTCTCTATAGAAACACCAAAGTAAAAGTACGACCACCAGATGGAGACACAGAATACTTCGACATTGTAGCAGGAGTACTACAAGGGGACACGTTAGCCCCATACCTCTTTATCATTTGTCTAGACTACGTACTTAGAACATCGATTGACAAAACAGAGAAAATGGCTTTGAGCTGACAAAGAAAAGAAGCAGAAGGTACCCCGCAAAAACAATTACCGACGCTGACTATGCTGATGACATAGCGATACTGGCAAATACACCTGACCAAGCCAAAGCACTACTGCATCGTTTGGAACGAGCAGCCGCAGGCATAGGCCTCTGTGTTTATGCACACAAAACGGAATATATAAGCTATAATCAAACGGGGGACATCTCCACTCTAGACAGAACCCCTCTTAAACTAGTAGACAAATTCACTTACCTAGCAAGCAGCGTCGCATCAACCGAAAAGGACATCGACACGAGGTTAACGAAGGCATGGACAGCTATCAGTAGGCTATCGATTATATGGAAATCAGACCTAACCGATAAAATAAAACGCAGCTTCTTCCACGTACTAGTATATGGGTGCACCACATTGAAGCTGACTTGACGACAATTGCACTAGAATTCTACGAGCCATATTGGATAAATCCCTGAAGCATCATCCCAAAAAACAGCAGCTATATGGTCGTCTATCTCTCATCTCTAAAACCATTCAAATTAGACGAACAAGACATGCAGGACACCGATGAAGAAGTAAGCAAGAGCTTGTAAGTGACGTTCTCCTGTGGACTCCTCTACACGGACGTGAAAGTTTTGGATGTCCAGAAGCTAGAAACTATCTACAACAATTCTGTACGGGTATAGGATGTAGTTTAGAGGACCGAGCGAATACGATAGAGACGAATGGGGAGAAAGAGAGAGAGCGAGAGAGAGAGAGAGAGCGAGAGAGAGAGAGAGAGAAAATCGTGCTCGCGGAACGTTATTATGATGATGTATATTCACGACTTCCTTCAAAGGTGGAACTTAAGATAGAAGGAAACATTTGTGGTCACTTTGTTTTCTTTACTGCTTCTAGTATTACCATAATTAGTTGTGTATAAAATGCTCTATTTTTTTTCAGATTTTCTGTCTAAAAGTGAGGAGTGCGTATTGTACATGTGAACTAAATATGAACTTTTTTCGGCCACGTGTGTTGTCAAATTCAGTTTGCTTTGGTCGAGTTTTATCGCATATCGATCAAATTTAAAGCCAAATCCCGTTCTGGAGAAGAAACTAGATGGCAATTACACAAGAATGCTGCGTGCAATCCTCAACAAGTCCTGGCAGCAACACCCAACAAGACACCAACTGTACGGCCACCTGCCCCCTATCACGAAAACTATTCAAGTTAGGCGAACCAGACATGCAGGACATTGCTGGAGAAGCAGAGATGAACTCATAAGAGATGTACTCTTATGGATCCCCACACACGGCCGCGCAAAAGCAGGACGACCAGCACGAACGTACATTCAGCAGCTATGTGAGGATACAGGTTGTTGTCCTGAAGACCTGCCTAGGGCGATGAACGATAGGGAGGAGTGGCGAAAGAGGGTCAGGGATATCCGTGCTGCCAGCACGATATGATGATGATGATGATGACATATATATCAAATATATGATCTGTAAACATATTTTACAGATACGCACAGTTAAATGATCAAATAATTCTATTTTTAACAATTTAATTTAGCATAAATCATTTGTTTGCTCTCAGTTTAAATGTGAAACAGTTCTATTTGACCCATATTGGGCCCTTTTAGATGCTACCAGTTCGGGCCAAAGTGAACCAGGAAGCAATAGCTATGAAGGGGTACTCCACGTTCCTAAAAGCTCCAGCATTACTGGAGCCTCATCTTCAGAATGTTTAAAGTCATATTATCAGGACACTCGTCGGTGGGCGGAAGTAATACCCTTTTGCAGAGATGCAGTCGGTGTATTGTACAGCCCCAGCCGGCTAGGCTTTTTATATTCGGGACTGCATGACGGAAAGTAAATTATATCTATGTTCTAAACAAACTAATAAAGAAACACGTCTGCTTTGTACTACAACAAGTATAATTCATGGCTACTGTAGTGTAAGCTTACTTTCGCCGAAGTGCCAATGACTTTGCTTTAAATTCTGCATAAATTTTGTTTTTTGAAATATTATACAAATAATATA
Source organism: Sepioteuthis lessoniana (assembly GCA_963585895.1). Classification (NCBI taxonomy): domain Eukaryota; kingdom Metazoa; phylum Mollusca; class Cephalopoda; order Myopsida; family Loliginidae; genus Sepioteuthis; species Sepioteuthis lessoniana. The sequence continues at coordinate 25,856,193 of OY757910.1, read as the reverse complement.
ATTTTTTTTTCGTCGATATAGACCGGACGAAAAGTTGAACAAATGTTTATTTCAGTTCGAATTTAGCGGTTTCGAATGCGTTTTATACACGTAAGTTAATTTTGCGACCAAAGTCGAGGATGACCAGAAGGCTCCCTTTTCAATAGCTATTGCACTGAGGTGTAGGGGAGGGTGCTATTCCATTCCCTGGATTGCTCCACTTTACCCTTGTTAAGCAATGAGGCATCAAGTACCATTTTTTGTCTTTGGTATGACTCGACCTGGGATTGAACCCCGGTCTTCCGGACCATTGGCGAACACTCTATTCATTAGACCAACGTAATTAAAGTACATGTATTATTTCACATACACGCATTTATGGTCATATAGACATGTTTGCACGTAAACATATATATCTTATTGGGGCTATGCGCACCCATGATCAGAACAGCTTGTGTCACTGCAGATGTCGAGCTCAAAATGGCCTAAATTTTTTCGTCAAAATTTTGCCGTTACTTTTTTCGCGCTCCCTGGAATATCAAGACTTAAAAATCGTGTTGTGTCTCCATTTATATAACGATCAAAAGCCATCATGTCTATATGTTCCTTCAGCAATTATAAGCCTTTAAAAATGTGTACGTTTGTGTTTTTTGTTTTTTTATGTTAGTTTTCTTTTGTTCATCTCACTCTTTTTTCATTATCTATTCGGAGTAGTTTTTGTATCTCTGTTGTTTTAGTCACAATCTTTTGGCATTTACATCCTCCTGGCTTCGTCTGGAGTCTGTTGTATTCGTAACCCTTATGGGAATTTACAACATTATTTTTTTTGTTCGTCGTCTTTTGATATCATTTGTTTTCTTTGTTTTCTATTCATTCATTGTTTTCAGATCTTTGGTTATTCTCTTTTCCATTTCTTTAAGATGTTTTCATTTTCTTATCCATTTTTTCTTGTGTTTTCTTTTTTCTTATCAAACTTTTCTTTCTTTTTGGTTCTTGTTTCATATGTTTCTTCTTTCTTTTTCATTCTTCTTGACTTTTTTTCTCTTCAAATGTTTCATTCGTTCTTTTCCCTTGAATTTCCCTTCTTTTCTCATTTCTTCAAAGTTTTTCTTTCTTTTATCATCAGTTTTCTTTTCTTATCCTCTTTTTCTTTCGATTCTTTCATTTACAGGTTTTATTTGGTTCATTTATTTTCATTATTTATTCAGTTACCTTGTTTGTATTCTTCATTTCTTTTCTATTCTTTTTTCTTTTCCAATTCATTTTTTCTTTCTTTCTAGTTCTTCTTTTATTAACTGTTTAATCGTTCTCATTATTTAAACTCTTTTTTATAAAAAAGTTTCCTTCTTTTTACATTTAATCAGTCAATATTGTTTTGGCTTGATTTCTTTGTTAAATGGAATATCAAACTTTAAGGGTTATTGTATGCCGAAGTCATCCTTAGTAAAGGAAAGTTGTCGCATTATTTAAACAATATCTGGTGGGATAAGGGGGTCCATACTTTTCCTAAGGGCATTAGTCCGAAAGTGAAGGTTATAACGCGACTGAAATTTGAATTCGCTTACAACGATTTCGCAGTCTAGAACGTTAGCCACGAGGCCACAGGAGGTCCTCCTTAGTCAACATAGTATTTCTCATTTATGTTCTGTCAGTTGGGCTAAGAATACACTGACTGTATCCATTCCATTGTGAGAGTTCTGGAGATCTGGGGAGTGTGGATTATCCTTCATTGCTGTTAATCCCAGGTCTGTCATGATCTGATAGGGTTCCATGTATAGGTCAAATTGATCTATTTAAAATAATATTCGTATTCATATCTAAAAATAGTTACTTGAGGTTATAATTGCTTAAAAGTAATATTATTAGTTACACAGAACCATAGAACTTGGTTCAAACAAATGACTATTATCAAATAGACATAATTACTTGATACCATATAAGTATTCGTATTTGATAAAAAATACATAAAACCATCTTGTATTGAAATTAATTTTATTATATTTGAATACTTGATATTATCGCTCTGTTTGGTTTTGTTTTGTTTTATGGCATATTAACCATTGTAGATTATCTAAAAACCAATTTTTATATCCACTCCTCACACACACACACACACACACACACACACACACACACACACACACACACACACATATATATATAAATATATATATTGTTATGGTCAATGGAAGGTTCAAAGGATAACACGACTCGGAAATGTGTGATAAGAAATTTATTGAAAGGAAATAATACATACATAAACCGTATTTACCCAACCTCTTCGCTCGGGCAGGATATGACACAAGGAAAATTTTTAAGCGGAGCTTAACGGGTTTGAATTCAGAGTTTTCCTTCTCCCAGACTACTTGTCTCACCAAGGCTGAAGAACCTAGTCTGCCCTACTATTTACCCATAGCTGGAGGGAGAATAATTAGATACATACCTTTCCCAAGGGTATTAGTGCTATTATAATACATAATTAAACGATAGCTCGGAGAAACCCCTCCTCAGGTCAACGCAATCATGAATATTACCGTTCTTGGTCATGGCTCGCCGAGTCTGCACAGAAGAGGGCTTATCCAGTATATGTCACATGAGGGCGAGTCCATCTGTAGAGTAGACACCCAAACATATATATGTTATGATTTCTAAATAGATTCTAGAGATAATTTTTAAACATGCCAGGGATCTTTTAAGTTAAATGCTTTCACTTATTTCTATCTAATACGATTAATTCTTTCAACTATTAATTATTTGTTGCACACAGATCAGTCTCATTAAGTATTTCTATGTATCCCTAACAATTCCATTAAACATCAGAAATTTGTTTGCACACAGTTAAATGATTAAACAGTTCAATTTCAAACAACTCAATTTAGTATATCAACAAAGTTAAATGGTTTAAAGTATTGTTATGTATCACTAACAATTCCATTAATCATCAGTCGTCTGTTTGCACTAAGTTAAATAATCAAAGTTCTATTTCAAAAAGTTCATTTAGCATAAGTACACTATATTTGTTGACTGACAGTTATGCGTAAAAACAGTTTTATTTCAAACAATTCAGTTTAGCCTAAGTAAAAAAATTAAATGTCAAACAGCTCTATTTGACCCTTTGATAGGACCCCAACGGGTGCTGCCACCCAGGATTAGCGTGAGCCTCGGAGCGATGCCTTGAAGTGGTACTCTGAATTCTCCAAAGCTCCAGCATTACTAGAGCCTCACCATCAGATTTTTTAGTATCATAGTTCAGGACACTCTTTGTGGGTGTCTTAGCCCTTTGCAGAGAGGCAGTATGTGTATTCTCCTGCCCCAGAAGACTGGACCACACGTTGGTGGTGTCTAACCCCTCTTCAGAGAGGCAGCCAACTGAATTGTATTTATCTGTGTAAAAAGAAATTCTTAAGAAACGACTCCACAAAAATGAAAATATAAATTTTCAATGAATGTAATTTCCTAACCTCTAACCATGAAATATCAATAGACTGACGTGCCGTTAAAATCATACAATCAATCAATATTTCTCAGTACGTTTTTTGCCCTGTCGGCTGGGGCTGTCATACCACAAGTATATCTAGCGTTTTTAAACCTTCTTTTTACATATTTCCAGCTTACGTTCGAATTTACATCAAAACCTCTATTCTCTACCGAAGATTTTCCAAGTAATAAACCTTTGAAAAAACTAGGTTGCTCAGAGTAGAACTTCAACGCAAACAATTCAAGTCCTACAAAACTACTGAAAGACTTAAATCTAAGATCTCCCAAATTGACTGCATCTTTGTAGAGGCGTAAGACCTCCCGACCCCAACGAGTGTCCTAGATATAACACTAAACAATCTGATGGTGATTTTCCTGTAATACTGGAGCTTTGGGGAATGCGAACTACCCCTTCATTGCCATTATTAACAGGTCCACTATGGCTCGGAGTGGTAGTACCTGAAAGTGTCCTATCTATGGGTCAAATGGAACTAAACTGTGTACATATGCTAAACTGAATTGCTCGAAATAAAACTGTTTCGACATCTAAACTGCGAACTTATGCTTAACTGAATTGTTTGAAATGGAACTGTTTTTGACATTTAAATGTGTAAACAAAATCTATACAAAACTGAATTGTTTGAATTAGAACTGTTTGACTGAACTGAATTGCTTGAAATAGAAATATTTTTGATAATTGAACTGTGTACTCATGCTAAACTGAATTGTTTGAAATAGAAGTGATTATTTGTATAAAAATGTATTTGGCATTAAATAACCTACAAATATTGATATGCCATAAAACCCAACCAACCAACCAAGCATCTGTTCTTTTGGTTTTTGTTTCATCCCTCTTTTTATTTCTAATGATTTTACTTCCATTTCAGTCAACCCGATACAATTTTTCCAACAATTGTTATTAAACCAAGATACTAATTTAGATTTCAGTTTGGAAATGTGGCCGTGGTTAATTTTGGAGACCTTAGATCTAAGTCTTTCAGTTGTTTTGTAGGACTTGAATTGTTTGCGTTGAAGTTCTACTCTGAGCAACCTAGTTTTTTCAAAAGTTTATTACTTGGAAAATCTTCGGTAGAGAATTGAGGTTTCGATGTAAATTCGAACGTAAACTGGAAATATGTAAAAAGAAGGTTTAAAAACGCTAGATATACTTGTGGTATGACTTTCTCGTAAAAAAAAGGTTTGTTAAAAAAATGTCCTCTTGCTTTTAAAGGAATGGGAAGAGATCAATAGGTTTTTATATTTACGAATCATCAATGTGAAATATCTAATAAGAATGAATTTTGGTATTTGTTTTTCAAAAGGACAGAATGGAAGTAAATAATGGAAAGGAATCTGAGAGTATGAAGACAATTAAAAAACAAGCGATGAATTTATTGGGAAGGAAAGCCGTTATTAAATCTTTTTATTTCTTTACCTTTATATAATTTTTACTTTAAATTATATCTTAGTTCTTTTTTAAAGACTGGGGTTCAATCTCAGGTCGAGTCATACAAAAGACTCAAAAATGGTACTTGATGCCGCCGTGTTTAACACTCAGCATTATAAAGTAAGGATCAAGGGTAAAGTAGAGTAATCCAGAGAATGGAGTTGCGCCCCCCTACACCTCGGTGTGGTAGCTATTGAAAAGGGAGCCTTCGGTCACCCTCGACTGCAGCCAACTTTTTAACTTTATGAATTCATAATGTTTTTTTTTTTGCTTTGTTTCTGGAATTTTTTTCGTTTGTTTAGTAATTCAAGTTTTAACTTTACTATATATATATATATATATATATATATATATTCTTTATTCATTTTGCTTGTTTTCTTTCGTTGACAGTTCTATCTATTAGTCCATCAGTTTGCTTCCATCTTTGATAATTTCTACATTCATTGTAACCAATGAATTCAGTACAAAGAACAAATCGAGTTTTCTTAGCTTCAAACGTTTGTTAATGTTCATTTTGCTTTCGTTTTTTCTGTTAAAATGCAAAATTATCATTAACAGAATCAACTTTATAAGAGGCGTTTATGTAATTTACGAAAAGAAAAATTATTTCCTCTTTAATTATTATTATTATCAATAATATTGAGATTTAATCATCCATCTAAGACAAACATGATATCTGTCCAATTCAAATGAAGACAAAAGGCATTCGCAATTTTTCTGATTTGAGTTTTATCATTATCAGCATCACAAGCAGAAATATAAAACCGATTTGGTAAACAGAAATAAAAATATGAATGTAAAAAAGACAGTAGAAAAAACAGAAAATTTTGCATACAGCTGATAAAATCTATAACGATAGGAACTAATTTAAAATATGATTACTATGATACTGTCTATAACAATGCCTTAAGGACCAATTATGTCAATGAAAAAACGATAATGCTCCATAGAATAGCAAGTATAGCTTATGAGAAGACAGAGATGAAACGGTTGATCACATAATAAGTGAATGTAGAAAACTAGTTCAAAAGTAGTACAAAACTAGGCACGACTGGGTGTGAAAGGTCATCCACTGAGAATTGTGTAAGAGATTAAAATCTGACGATACATACAAATGATATATGAAGAAATTAGAATCCGTTTTAGAAAATGAATCCGATGAAATTATCTGGGGTCATGAGATACAAAGAAATCCGCCATCCCAGTCAGAAGATCATACTTTGTGTTAATTAACAAGTAAACAAGAACCTTCTGCATTAGATCATGTAGGGAAAATTGAATTTTAAAAAAGACAAAAAGATAGACAATTATTTTGATCTGGCTAGAGAACAAAAAAGGCTATGGAGCAGGAAAGTAATGGTGATACCAATTATGCTTGGTGCGCTTGGAATGGTCCTTAAATGCTTGAAGTGATGAGATCAGCTTGAATACTTAGAAGAGTCCTGGAGACCTGAGAAGATTTGCAGTTACTCAGACTCAAGTGAAAGACTACCAATTGAAACTGGTGTGAAAAACTCGCAAAGAAGTGAACTGCTACTACTACTACTACTATTACAAAAACTCATAAAATCCTGTGGTACTTTGATATCATAACGTATCGCCAAATCCTGGTCAGAAGACGAGACTTACTATCATTGAACGAGATTCTGCCGAGGAACATGCGTATGACGGTGATACCAATTGTATTTGCTGTCTTGGAGCAGTCCTTAATTGCTTGAAAAAGAGGATTGGGAAAGCGAAGATCAGAAGACAAAATCGAGACCATCTAGACCCAATGACAGGATCAGATAGAATACGTAGAGAATATATAAAGACCTGAGGAGACCAGCTGTCACTCAGACTTTAGTGAAAAACCACTTGTAAATTCTGGTATAAAGTACTTACTAAAGATGGTAATAATTATACACGAAAAAAAAACAAAAACTATTGAACATAAAAGTGACGGTGATACCAGTTGTAATTGGTACAGGAACTAGAGGACTTGAAAATTGGAGGACAGGAGGAGACCATCCAAACTACAGCATTGTTGAGATCGGCCGGAATACTGAGAAGATGCCTAGAAACTTGAGGAGACTTGTTGTTATTCTAGTGAGAAACCATCTGCTAAGGCTGGTGTGAAAAACTCTCAAAAAAGAAAGAAAATCAACCCTCAAGTACATTGACGACATCTCAATGTTAGCAAAAAAAAAAAAACAAAAAAAAAAACGAATTGGAGACTCTAATATGAACAATAAAAATATTCAGTGCCATGCTGATAATGAAAAGCGGAAAAATAAAAATAAAGGAGTGATTAGAACCGCCAGATTAAGAAAGAATCGGAACGCTCGCAGAAAAGGAAAATACTAGTATATAGGAATGTTTGAAGCGAATACCATCAAATAAGTTGAGATGAGAGAAAAAAATAACAAAAGAGTTCCTCAGACGGACGTGAAAACTTCTCGAAATCAAGCTTTGAGCAGAAATTTAATCAAAAGAAAAACACCCGGGCAGTTTGTGTGGCAAGATACTCGGGACCATTGTTAGATTATTACAAGATAAGAACTCACAAAAATGGACCAGAGGACAAGAAAACTGATGACGATGCACAAGGTTTTACACTTTTAAACTTCGACAGGCTAGATGTTTCAAGGAAAGAAAAGTAAAGAGGACTTGCAAACAATAAAGGCAGCTTAGATGCGTCAATACGAAGACTTAGAGGATACATCAAAAGGAGCAAAGTAAGGCTAATTACACCGACTAATAACACCACTGACATTATAAGGATAAAGAGAACAACAACAAAAACTAATAAACAATCATCATCATCCTCATGTCATGCCGCCAGCACGGGTATCACTGACCCTCTCTCGCCACATCTCCATATCATTCATCACCTCTGGTAGGTCTTCAGGGCTACATCCCGTATCCTCACATAGCTGCTGAATGTATGTTCGAGCTGGTTGTCCTAGCCCTAACCCCGGCCATATGTGGGGGTCCATAGGAGTACATCACTTATGAGCTCGTCCTTACTTCTCCAGCAGTGTACTGCATGTCTGGTTCGTCTAGCTTGGATAGTTTTCGTGATGGGAGGTAGGTGGCCGTATAGTTGGTGCCTTGTGGGGTGTTGCCGCCAGGACTTGTTCAATATTGCTCGCAGCATTCTTGTGTAATCGCCGTCTAGCTTCTTCTCCTGCCGTTTAGTTAGCGTCCAAGTAGTGCATCCATGTAGCAGTACCGATACGACCGCTGCCTGGAAGAAACAGCGTTTTCATTTTATCGTTCAGGTCTGGTGTATGACTATTTCATGCGACTAACTAGCAAAATCTCGCACGGTTAGACCTAGTCATGGCTACAGAAGGGAAACCTGAAGAGAACAACTGAATCCCAAAATAACGCCACAAGAATCAATTATATTTAAGCGAAGTGTAGGATATGTGGCGACTGAGATGAAATCAATTATCACATAATAGTTTTGTTTCGTTTCGTTTAATTTTATGCCACATCAACTATTACAGGTTATTTAATGCTAAATTCATTTTATACATTGGAACAATTCAGTTTAGCATAGGGACACAGTTTTGTTCTATTTGATCCATAGATAGGACCCTAATAGGTGCTTCCACTCCCGATCAGAGTTGACCTGGGAGCAATAGCATTACCCAAAGCGCCAGCAGTACTCGAGCCTTACCATCAGTTTGTTTAGTGTCATATCCAACCGACTGGGCCATATCACATAATTAACGAATGTAGCAAACTAGCGTAAAGAGTATATGAGACAAGACACTGTTGAATGGAGAAGGTGATCTTCAGGAAGTTGTGCAAGAAATTAAAATTGTATTCTACTATTAAATTGTTTATGCATAAACTTGAATCCGTTCTGGAGATTGAGACACAAAATTCTCTGAGGTTTTGAGGTAATAACAGATCAAAACAAAAGAAAACAAAAAAAAACAAACAAACAAAAAACACAACTTACCGTATAGTGGACATTGCTGTTCATGGAGCATAGAGTGAAATCTAAGAAAATGAAATGAGAGAAAAATACTTGGATCTTGCTAGAGAACAAAGAAAGTTTCTCAGCATGAATGTGACAGTGATACCAGTTAAAACTGGCCTACTTGGAACAGTTCTCAAAGGCTTTGAAAGGGGATTGGAGAAGTTAGAAATCGGAGAACGAATCGAGACAACTCATAATTGTTGGTATCGGTCAGAATATTGAGAAAATTCGTGGAGATCTGAGGAGACCTATTGTCACTGATACTCAAGCGAAAGACCAATCAGCTAACGTTGTAATAAAAAAAAATCGCAAAAAGTATAATGATAATAATAATAATAAAGAAGGAGGAAGAGGACTCGCCAGCATTGAAGACAGCGTTGACGCATCGATATAAAGATTCGAAGACTACATAGAAAAACACGAACGAGGACTAACTACAGCCATCAGAAATGATATGGACTACATGATAAACGATAGAATGACAACAACTAGGAAACAAAAATAGGAGAATAAACAACTCTATGACCGCTTTAAACGACTAATAAACAACATCTCACATCAGAAAACATGGACCTGGCTAAGAAAAGGAAACCTTAAGAGAGAAACGGAATCTCTCCTAATAGCAGCACAGGACAACGCCATAAGGACCCATCATATCAAAGCGAGAATCGATAAGACGCAACAAAACAGTAAATGTAGGCTTTGCGTTGACAGAGACGAAACGATCAGCCACATAATAAGCGAATGCAGCAAATTAGCACAGAAGGAGTATAAGGTGAGACACGACTGGGTCGGCAAGGTGATCCACTGGGAAATGTGCAAGAAATTTAAATTTGACCATACTAACTAATGGTATATGTACAATCCAGCACCTGTCCTAGAAAATGACACGCATAAACCCCTATGGGGCTTTAATATACAAACGGATCACCTAATCCCGGTCAGAAGACCAGACCTCATAATAGTCAACAAAAATAAAAGAGAATTTGCAAAATTGTCGACTTTGCTGAATCGGCGGACCACAGAATAAGTCTGAAAAGAAGGATAAGTACCTCGACCTTGCTAGAGAATTGAAAAAGCTATGGTGTATCACTATGTGGGTGGGCTGCTAAAGCAGACGATTCAATTGTCTGTTTTGGCGCGAAACCAGACAAAGGATTCTTGGACATGAAATCTCGCCGTATCTGGAAGTGGTAAGGGGACGCGAATGAGAGTTGGCGACGGGACCCAGAGGAGGACAGTTGGCGCTGGACACCAGGCGGGCGTTGACGACGCGACCCGGCAGAGGGCAGTTGGCGCTGGACAGCAGGCGGGCGTTGACGACGCGACCCGGCAGAGGACAGTTGGCGTTGGACAGCAGAGAGGCGAGCAGCAGAGAGTTGGCGTGGAACCACGGACAGGGGCAGTCAACACCGGACTCGGGAGACAGTAGCAGAGAAGATAGGGTCCAGCGACAGTGAGTCAAGATGAGTCTGATTCCAGTAGCTTTGTGGAATTTTCGCTAGTAACCTACGCTAGCGTTAGTCCATATATGCTATCAGGAATGCAAAGTGTTGCATACCTTCCTCTGCTCTTGGTTAACCCCAAGCTTTGTTCGTGTTTGTTCGTTTGTCCTTCTATTTTCTCCGTTCCCTCGATCGTATTCTTGTGTAGGTAAAGAAATGTGCGTTACCCCCTCGAACCACTAGTTGATCACCGGCCGGCTAAGAAGTGGAATGGTTAGAAGACTGATCTAAAATGTGGTGGGGGTGAGGGTGGAACGTTTACAATGGAACATGAAAGCAACGTGATTGTGATTGGTGCTTTAGGCACAATAACTATAGGATTATTAAAAGTCCTGGAGGACTTGGAAGTTGGCGGACGGGTAGAGACTATCCAAATGACAGCATTGCTGAGAACGGCCAGAATCATGAAACGAGTCCTGGAGACTTATGGAGACTTGCTGTCACTCAAACTCCAGTGAAAAAACATCAGCTAACACTGATGTGAAAAAGTCTAAAAGACTAAATAGTAATAATAATCTTGCCAGAGAACTAAAAATAGCTGTGAAACATGAGGGTGGCAGTGATGCCAATTGTAGTTGGTGCACTCGAAACAGTCTCTTAAACATTGGAAAGATGACCGAATAAGATATTTGAGGAAGAATCGAGACCATAAAGTCTAAAACATTGTTGAGATCAGTGAGAATATTGAGAATAGTCCTGGGACCTGAGAGGACTTGCTGTCACTCAGAATCCATTGAATGACCACCAGTTAATGCCAGTGTGGAAAACTTACGAGGAGTTTTATAATAATAATAATAATAATAATAGAAATAGACCAGACATAATAATCAACAAAAAAAGAGAACTTGCAAAATAGCCGACTTTGCTGTCCTGGCTGACCACAGAATAAAATTGAAAGAATGTGAAAAGAAGCATAAGTACCTCGACCTTTGCTAGGGAATTGAAAAAACTGTGGAACATGCAGGTGACAATTATACCAATTGTAATTGGTGCGTTTGGAACAGTAGCTAAAGGATTACTAAAGGGTCTAGAGGATTTGGAAGTTGGCGGGCGAGTGGAGACCATCCAAACGACAGCATTATTGAGAACAGCCAGAATACTGAGAAGAGTCCAGGAGACTTGAGAAGACTTGCTGTCACTCAGACTCCAGTGAAAAACGATCGGCTAACACTGATATGAAAAGCTCTAATAATAATAATAATAATTTGGACCTTACTAGAGAACAAAGAAAATATGGAACATGAGGGTGAAAGTAATACCAATTGTATCTAGTACTCTTGACACGTTCCTTAAACGCTTGGAAAAGAGACTGGAATAACTGGAAACAAGAGGAAGAATCGAGACCATGTAGACTACAGTATTGTTGTGGTCGGCCAGAATACTATGAAAAGTCATGGAGGCCTGTGGAAACTTCCAGTCACTCAGACTTCGGTGAAAGCCCTCCAGATATTGCTGATCTGAAAAACTCGCAAAGAGTAAAATAATTTTTATAACAATATTTTCTTTATAATAATTTAACAGTGCAGACTAATTTTTGATATTGTTACTTTTCTTCCTTTTGAAATAAATAAAATTAGATATTAAACAGAAGAAAAAAAAATTCGAAGTAGACGGTGGAGGAGTTGAAAGAGAAAAAAGAAGACAAATAATTTGCTTAGAAGTTGACAAGAAGAAAGGACAGAAGGAAGAGGAAATGAAAATAGCGAAGAAGGTGGAGCAGAAGTAGTAAAAAGAAGACAAGTTGAAGAAGAAAAAAAAGAAAAACAATATGGAGGAATAGCAGAAGAATTAAAACTTTGAAAATTAAACTTGCTGATGATAATGAAGATAATTATACTGATAATATAGACATTATGAAATGAAAATTGATTTGACAAAAATAGAAAAAACAAGCAAACAAGTGCGAATTTATTTTTTTAAATGAATTTTCTTCGATATTTTAAATAATACATTAGAGCCGGGAATGTTCGGATTTTGTGTCTTTCCGCTTAAGAGCGAGAATAATGAAAGCCATTTGGGAACGCGAAGTAGAATATTTTTGACGGAGAAGGTTTTTTTCTCAATATTTTGACCAGCTTTTTAATGCATGATATAATCGATCATTTTCATTTATTTATTCATTTATTTATTTAAATACTTTGACTTCTTGCCTATTTCTGAATGAATTTCCTTTTCCGACGTAGGATTCAAATCTGTTTGAAATCTTCATTCATATTTCGTTTAATTTCATGTAAAGTAGAACTGCTGGTTCTAATTTTTAAAAAAGTATTGACTTAATAGAGTTTTTCACATCGTCTTTCACGGGAATTTAAGTGACAGCAAGTCTCCTCCAGTCTCCAGGACTCTTCTCAGTATTCTGGCCGTTCTCAATAATGTTGTTTGGATGGTCTCCACTCATCTGCCTACTTTCATGCACTCCAGTCCCTTTAATAAGCCTTTAGTTAATGTACCAAAAACACCAATCCCTCTTGGTATAATTTCCAATTCCCTGGCAAGGTTTAGGTACTTGTCATTCTTTTCAAATTTTTTTTCAGTTTTATTTTGTGGTCAGCAGGTACAGCAGCAAAGTCGACAATTTTGCAAATTCTCTTTTTTTTTATTATAAAGTCTAGTTTTCTGGCCAAGATTAGGTGATTGGTCGGTATTTCAAAGTTCTAAAGGAGTTTATGTGTGTCGGTTCCTAAAATAACAGTGAAGTGCAAGTTTGTTCTTTTCAATAGTCAATTTTTTTTCTTGGCATCTCTAGTTTGTATGTTTACTTTGGTCGTCGTTCGTTTATTATTATTATCATTATGGTTAATACTGCAAGTTTTTCATACCAAGGTTAGCTGATGGTCTTTCACAGGCATTTGAGTGACGTAAGGACTCCAGGATCTTCTCAGAATTCTGTTCGAGCTGAGCAATGTATTAATCTAGATGATCTCGGCACTTCCTCAGATTTCTAATTCTTTCAGATCCCTTACAAAACCTTTGAGGATCGTTCCAGGTGCCCCAATTACAATTGGTATCACCGTCACCTTCATGTTCCATAGTTTTTTTTAGTTCTTTGGCAATACACAAATATGTCTTTCTTTTCGTTTTCTTTGATTTTCACTCTAATGTTTGCTGGGACTGCAATGTCCACAATTCAGAAGCTTTTCTTTTTTTTGATAATTATCACTGTTCTTTGGATCGGGATTAGGTTATTTGTTCGTATCTCAATATCCTAGGAGTTTTGTCAGTCCCATTCTCCAGGAGGCATTCTAGTTTGTGCAAATACCGTTTGGTGATGTAGTCAAATTATTATTATGATACCATTTGTAAGGTTTTTACATCAACGTTAGCAGATGGTCTTTCTTTGGAGTCTGAGTTACAGCAAGTCCCAAATGTCTCCAGAACTTTCTCAGCATTCTGGCCGATATCAACAAAGCAGACGTATGGATGCTCTCGATTCGTCTTCATATTTCCAACTCGTCTAGCCCCTTTCCAAGCCTTTGAGGACCGCTATAAGTGCGCCATTTATAAATGGCATCACCGTCACCATCATGTTCCATAGCTTTTTTAGTTCTTTGGCAAGATCCAAGTATTTATCCCGTTTTTCGTTTACTTTGATTTTCACTCTGTGGTCCGCCGGGACAGCCAAGTCCATTGGTTGGCAGGTCCTTTTTTTGTTTACTATCTCAAGGTTTGATCTTCCCTACGGGATTAGGTGTTTGTATCTCAAAATCCCAGAGAATTCCGTGCATGTCATTCTCCAGGAAGGATTCTTGTTTGTCCAAACGCCATCAGGCAGTTTGGTCAAATATTCCAGTGGATCACTTTCACCACCTTGTCATATTTAATTTTGTACTCCATTTGTGCCAGTTTGCTGATCTTGCTTAACGTGATTAATCGTTTCGTCTCTATCATCACACAACCTACACTTGCTATTCTTTTGCGTCTTATCTATTTTTGCTAAGAAGAACGAATACAACTATGGATATAACATTTCAAGAATTTACACGGAAACCTTCCGAAAGTTTCACATGAACCAATGTCGACAATTAGACATCAGACTATGACAGTTTACGCAAGAAGAACTTGACTCAGAACTAAGAGAGATTAAAAATAGAAAAGCAGCAGGGCTTGATGAAATACCCCCAAAAGTATGGAAGGCCAGGGAATTGGACTACATAATGCTCCGACACTGTAATGCCGTTTATAATCAAAACACAATAGACAGATGGACAAAGTGATGCATCTAAGAAGGGTGAACTCGGATTACTCAAGAACTACCTAGGTATAACCCTTACATCCATAGCGGTGGTCAAGATATACAATGCAACCGAAACCGCATAGAACCCAATATTGAGAACATACTTATGAAGAACCAAACTGGCTTTCGGAGAAATAGATCAACGAGATCACAAATTTTGACTATCCGTCGAATTCTTGAAGGTGTACGTGTAAAAACCTACTGGTAACAAAATTATTTGTCAACTTCGCAAAGGCCTTTGACCCTATACATAGAGGAAAGATGGAGCAAATACTACTCGCCTACGGCCAAACCAAAGAAACCGTCGAAGCCATAATGATGCTATATAGAAACACGAAAATAGAAGTCCGCTCCCCAGATGGAAACAAAAACTACTTCGACATTGAAGCAGGTGTACTGCAAGGAGACACATTAGTTCCATACCTGTTTATCATCTGTCTAGACTACATGCTTAGAACGTCTACTGATAAAAGGAAAGACAACGGTTTCATGTTGACATATGAAAGCAGCAGAAGATACCCTGCAAAAACAATTACGAACGAGGACTACGCTGATGACATAGCGTTTCTGGCACTAAAACCCACCCAAGCCGAAACCCTGATAGATCGTCTGGAACGAGCACCTGCAGGCATAGGCCTCTCTATCAACGTACACAAGACAGAATACACATGCTTTAATCAAAGAGGCCACATCTCCACACTAAACTGTAGTTCTCTGAAACTAGTAGATAAGTTCACCTACCTAGGAAGCAGTGTCTCATCAACCGAGACAGCGACTACAAAGGCATGGACAGCTATCGATAGACTATCCTTCATATGGAAGTCAGACCTGACCGATAAAATAAAACGGAGTTTTTTCCTAGCAATGGTCGTGTCGATACTGCTGTATGGATGCACTACATGGACGCTGACTAAACATACGGAGAAAAAGCTTAACGGCAACTACACAAGAATGTTGCGAGCAATATTGAACAAGTCCAGGAGGCAGCACCCCACAAAGCTGCACCTGTACGGTCACTTACCACCCATCACGAAAACTATCCAAATTAGAAGAAACAGACACGCGGGGCACTGCTGGAGAAGTAGGGACGAACTCATTAGTGATATACTCCAGTGGGCCCCTTCAGATAGACGAGCAAAGGCAGGACAACATGCTAGAACCTACATACAACAACTCTGTGTCGATACAGGATGTAACCTTGAAGACCTACCGAGAACGATGGATGATAGAGAAAGGTGGAGGGAGAGGGTCAGGGAAATCCGTGCTGATAGTGCAACATGATGATGATATTTTTGCTTTAATATAGTTGGTCCTTATGGCGTTGTTTTATTCTTCGATAAGGATAGATTCAGTTTCTTGCTTAAAGTTTCGTATCCGTAGACATGTCCAAGTCTTTTCGTGAGAATTTCGCTTGTTTGTTTGAAATATCTATTCAGTTGTTTTTCTTCCCATCCGCTTCATGGTAAGTTTTCTTTTTTGTTTATTAGTTGACTCTCTTGAGAGTTTCTCACACCTACGTTAGTTGATTTTTTTTCTGTAGTTTGATTGACAGCAAGTCTCCTCATGTCCTGGAAACTTGAGGAGACTTGTACGCAAACTTCACTACAAACCTATTTGCTCCGTATTCTGGGTGATCTTGGTAATGCTGTTGTCTGGATGGTCTCTTTTTTGTCCTCTGATTTCTAAGTCTTCCATTCCCTTTACCAATTCTTTGGGTATCATTCCAAGTGCGCCAAATACAATTGCTATCACCGTCTCTTTCATGTTCCATAGCTTTTTCAGCTCTCCATCAAGGTCCAGATATTTTGTCCTCTTTTCACTTTCTTTTAATTTTACTACGTGGTCTGCTGATATTGCTAAGTCCACTATTCGGCAGGTTTTCTGTTTTTTATTATTAAGATGAAGAAGATTGGTATGAATATCAAATGGATTATAATGCATGATGATATAATTATGAACTACAATCAATTCCACTTACTAGCACCGCTGTTTTTATGACCCGACAGACACCACGTCCAATTTTGGAAGATCAAATTCAAATGCTCGTAGTTATTGCTAACTGGCTTTGTTCATAAGGACCAATGTGTTTTATAGCCATAAGGAATGAGGGAATCTCACAATCTTTTTATAAAAATATATACGTTTTTTTTTCTCTCGAAAGGGGTCCAAGCTTTTGTAGTGTGAGTGAGACAGACGGAGAGAAACGGTGATGGAAGGAGACGAAGTCAGATTGCCGTATTGACCCAGAACATCTTAGGCACTCTGTTGGACGCTTCCTCGGCGAGGCGCCAAGCCACTCGTTTGTGCTCTCCGAATCTCTTCCGGTCGCAAGCTGAGACTGACTCAAGTTTCTCCGTATCTCACGTGGGCATCTGCATATATCGTTTCATAACACCCAAACATTTCAGTTAAACCATGAAACTGCTTACGCGTTTTTTTAGGCCTGCCGACGGAGCGTATGTAAATTTCGAAAAATAGAGCTATAAGATTTGCGTGGAATGTTTTTTTAATGCTGGAAGTATGGGTAAGGTATCATTTATTGTTGTAGTAAATAACATGATGAGTCGAGTTCAAACCCTGGAGGAGTCTATTTGTGTTTAACATCACATTAATGCCCTTCAGAAAGACATCAATCCATCAATTATTTTCACTCATTATGGGTAAAAAGTAAGAAAAACTGGCTGTCTACAATTTTAGGAAAAGGAAAATCTCTGTATTGAAAACCCAGTGGGGATGAGGTTAGGGACTTCGTTCATAAAAAAATTATTTATGAATCCACAGCTTCTTCATTGGTTTTTATAGCTTCAGCCTAAATTCCTGGGAATTGAAAGATTGTGCAGCACTAATATCTTCAGTGAGGAGACCAATTTCTGTTGGAAATAAGGGTCTGCAATTATGGAACCTTCTATTTTCATTTGCAAACGAGTCCATAAATCAGTGATGAAGAAATTTACGAATTTTATTTTAATCTAGCCCAAGACCACTCTAATGAGGCACCTTTGCAGGACAGCCCAGAGTTGATCAGCTTTACTTGAAACTCTTTAACTGGGTGTCTAAATTAGATTGTTGTTTTCAAGCATCGCTATGTAACACTATTTAACTGTGTCCAAATAAAATCATTGATGTGAGATATCAGTATTTGAAACCATCTAAGTGAGTACAATCAAATGATCAATACTAATTAGAATTACTCAAGTTATAATATTTGGAACCATTTGCATTGTGTGCAAAAAATAGTATTACTTTTGCGCAAAAAATTGCAATGATGACTTACAAACAATTGACTTACAAACCACATGCATGAATATTTAACTGCACACAAACGAATGAGATCGGCTTCGTTCTAAAATGTTATTTATAAACTATGTGATCTAAATCGATTTAGATATGTATAATCAGGATTTAGCTTTAAAAAATATGAATGGTTGATATGGTTGATATAAAATGAATGGTTGATATAAAATGAATGGTTGATATGGTTGATATAAAATGAATGGTTGATATGGTTGATATAAAACCCAATGAAAACTTTACCTTTTATTGTTAACTTTTCCGTGGTATATTTTACTTAGTATATTTTATCTAGTATCAAATACCTGGTACATATTATCCTGGTATCGCTAGATGCGAAAATGTGGCACGAGGATATTTTAACGTGGGAGATGTATACATTGTTCTTGAAATTTTACACTTTTACATTTTTATTTATTTATTCATTCACTGCAGATAAGTGGGACGTCCTTGTGGAGTAGCAGATAACGAGCTTGACTGCAACACCTTAGTAAGATCGAACTCCAGTCACGCTACTGTGGTCACTTTCAGGCAAATGCCCTTAGGAAAGGTATGAAACCCTTGTCCTCCAAGCTATGGATTGGGTTTGTTTGGGTTTTATGGCATATCAACCTTTGTAGGTGATTTAATGCCAAATCAATTTTATACATATAAACGGTACTATTTCAAACAATTTAGTTTAGCATAAGTACACAGTTTAATTGTAAAAAAAAATTCAATTTTTATTCAATTTAGTTAAACTGTTCTAATTCAAACAATTTAGTTTGATATAGTTTTCGTTTACGCATAGTTAAATGTCCAAAAAGTTCTATTTCAAACAATTCAGTTTAGCTTAAGTACAGTTTTAATACCCAAAACAGTTCTATTTGAAACAATTCAGTTTAGCATAAGTACGCAGTTTACAGGTTAAAACAGTTCTTTTTCAAGCAATTCGGTTTAGCAAAGTACGCAGTTTAAATATCAAAACAGTTCTATTTCAAGTAATTCAATTTAGCGTAATTACCCAATTTAGTCCTATTTGATCCATAGATAGGACCTTATCAGGTGCTACCACTCGGAACCAGAGTTGACCAGGGAGCGATGTCAGTGAAGGGGTACTCCGCATTTCCCAAAGTTCCTGCATTATTTGAACCTCACCATCAGATTGTTTAGAGTCATATCTAGGACACTCTTTGAGAGGGTTACCCCTCTGCAGATGTACAGTCGGTGTATTCTACAGGGGCTGTAGAATACACCTGACTGGGCAACAAAGCTATGGAGTAAATAGTACCACTAATGATATTCTGTAAGTAACACTTTGGCATTAAATAATATACGAAGGTTGATATGCCATTAAATAAAGAAACCGAACCACTGTTTTGACTGGGTTATCATATTTTCCCAACCCCTCCGCTCGGGCAGGATATGACACAAGGTCAATTTTTAAGCGGAGTTTAACAGGTTTAAATTCAGAGTTTTCCTTCTCCTAGACTAGTTGCCTCACCAAAGCTGAAGAACACAGTCTGCCCTACTATTTACCCATAGTTGGAGGGAGAATAATTGGATTCATACCTTTCCCAAGGGTATTAGTGCTATGTGAAATGCAATCAGTCCAGGATTTGAACTCGTGTCGCCGTGTCCAATTCCTGCGACGATAACCATTACACCACGGGCACCTCCATTTTTTAGGCTTACATACCTGCTGTTCCCAAGCGGTCCCCCATCTAAGTACTAGTCAGGCTCGACATTGCTTAACTTCGGTGATCGAACGAGAACCAGTGTTTTCAGTGTGATTTGACCGTAAGCCAATTTTTTTTTTTACTGGGTTATTAAGAGAAAAAAATTACAATGTTTTTTTTACAGCCCAGTCAACTAGGGTAGTTGAAGACATCGATTGCGTCTCTGTAGAAAGGTAAGACTCCTACCCTTTATTTCTAAAATACATCAAAAATGTATCTCAGTGGGCACAAGGCCCAAGAAGGTAAGACTCCTACCCACAACGAGTTTCCTGACATGACACTAAACAATTTGATGTTGAGGATTCTGTAGTGCTCGAACTTTGGGGAATGCAGAACTCCCATTCATTGCCATTGCTGCGAGGTCGCTTCTTACCCAGCGTGAGTCTTATCTCTGTGTTAAATAGGACGGTTTAACATTTAAACTGAAAGCAAACAAATGACTAATGCTAAATTGAATTGTTAGAAATAGAACTGTTTGATCAAATGACCAATGAACTCTGTTTAAAAAAATGACTGATGTTCAGTTTAATTGTTAGGGATACATTGTAATACTTAGAACCATTTAACATTGTTCACATGGTAAATTGAATTGTTAGAAATAGAACGGTTTTATTATTTAACTGAGCGTAATTGCAAAATATGATTATAAATCTTATATTTGATATGTACATAAAAATAGGGTTTGGCATTGAATAAACAATAGTGGTTGACATGCCATAAACCAAACCAAACCAAACCAAGCCAAACTAAGCCAAACCAAACCAAACATTTCCTTAGATGGAATAAGCCACTTTATATATAGATATAGCTTTCTTGATCAAATGCATAAGATCAGTAATGTGATCATCAATACAATTTTTACTACTTTTTCTATATAAAATTTCACATATATTCTTTCAATAGACTGTGGTTACTAAAGTCTCTTCCATTGAAATCAATCATTAATTTTTAATTTGATTTTATCATGTAATTATTAAATTATATACATTACTTCCTTTTAACAGTAAAGTTCGTCTGTACTTATCTGGTTCCAGAACTTATTCTTTCATATGTTTTACTGAACATAATCTTGATGTTGTTGGGAAGATGAATCACGCAAAGAATTAACGAAAGAAAAATTGAAAATTGATTGGTTAATTGATTGATTGATTTTAACCGTATTGTGACGGCAAATTGACTAAAATCCCAAAACGGGACTTTATTTTCGCACATGTGAAGACGGGGCAGGTTGGCACTTGATCCCCTATAGAATAAGTCCTCGTTCAGAGTTTTTCTCTCAGGCATATAAGACCTAGAATACTACGTGAGGGATTAATTTAGGGCCAGACTGACCGCCGCTGGCAAGGGGTTCCAAATTTCACACTATCACACAGCCACCAGGCCGCTAAACTTCTTTCCCCTAGATAATGGAAGAATATGGACCTATAGGTTTTAGTCGTAATAATATTATATTGTAGTAGTCGGCAACTCCGGTTTCCCGTGTGATATTTTAAAGGAATCAATAGGACAATTCTAAGCAAGATAACATAAGGTGAATAGAAGCTGAAAAGAAAGCATGAAGCAACAACATAGACCACGTGGTAACATAAAAATATATGATTCCTTTACTACAGTTATATACACTTTCAAAGTGTCAAAACATATAATAATTGGACAGTCCCCGAATATAAATGTCTTCTCTTGACTTTTGTTTTTCTTCAAATTGAGAGAGAGAGAGGGTGGTATACAAAATTTGGGTATAAAGGAGAAATGTCCCCAAAGTTACTTATCTTATTTTACGACGGGGTTCCACTGGAGAATCTTTCTTCTTTCACGGGCTAATAGACTTTGTTCTATTTTTTTACACTGGCTTGAAGAACCTGGGGTCCCTCATGTCTCAGATGTTCTTTTGTCTTCAACCCGGCATACGGGCTTTGATTCGTCTGCCCGCTACAAATCCTGCCAAACAACTAACTTTCTTATCATTTACTTCCGCTGAGGGGGGAGCCCCACTTCCGTTTTGGGGTCCCAGCCAATCATTTGGCTTCTCTCTCTTTTCCCTTCCGGTGTCCGGCGACCTGAGGTTACTAAGTACCAACACCTGTTGATACCCCCTCTGTGACCTACATTCTCTCTTAACGGTCATTCCCTGACGGCTAGATACTGTTAATTCAAACACGAGGAGTAGTAATTTTATCTCCCTCCTCCCAGTGAGATATCGCGTGACAGTATCTCAATACGTCAAGGGTTATTTTTTGCCCAAAGTCTGGAAATTGTGACCATGATATATATATATATATATATATAAGTTGTAAGTTGACAGACCGTTGTCGAGGGCGACCTGAAGGCTCCTTTTTCAATAGTGACTACATAGAGGTGTAGGGTAGGGCGCTACTCCTTTCTCCTGATTTCTCCACTTACCCTTTATCCATACCTTATAATGTTAAGTGCTAAGCAAAGAGGCGTGAAGTACCATTTTTTTGAGTCTTTCGTATGACTCGACCTGAGATTGAACTCTGGTCACCTCGACCACTGGTGAACACTGTATATGTTATATTTTTTTTGTGTAGCTGTTTCTCAAAAGATTTTTAGCCCACTTATATCAAGTACTCCTATCAAATAAATCTATTATCACATAGTTGTATGGCATCAATATATGTAATACTGGATATATGCTTTCAAATAATTATTTCTATTTAGTAACTGTCATTTTTTGCACAGATTTACATGGTTTCAAGAATATTATAATAATCCTTTATAAACAATTATGGCTTCAAGTAACGATAACTAATTAAAACAATTCACATTTAAATAGCCTAAATATTCCAATTTAATACTTATAAATTCAAGCAAATCTATTTGAACCATAAATGGAACCCTAATATGTACCATAACTACAGATCAGAGTGGACCTGGGAGTAATGGCAATGAAGGGGTACTTCACACTCTCCAGATATCTTGAACGGTAGCCTAACCATAAGATACAGTTTAATTTCATACCTAATGTTATATAATTAAGGAATGATTTTTTTTTATATTAATCATTTTTCGTTAATTATATTTTATCATTCAGTTTGGTTGGGCTTTGAGCTGTTTGGGTTAAGAGTTAGGTGCATAGCCATTGGGTACAGTTTTACGCTAGCGCGCAAAGTATATGACAATCACCATTGTCATAATAAACCCCAGACAGGAAATGATGCTGGAGTATGGATGACGTCATGCCCAGAAGAGATGGGCTGAGAATTTTAGGATTTAGAAAAAGACACAAGTTGAAGGTTGAGATTGGACCATGCAGGCAGAAAGTTGAGTCTCTGCCATTGAGTTGGAAGTTGAGAGTTGGATTTTGGCCATTGAAGAGGTAGTTGGGTTTTTCGGATCTCTACCGACAGAGATCTTAAACATCTCAAGATGTGCAGCGCGTTTGTGGGATCAGATAGCATGGTCAGCACAATAAGAATTGTGTCTCTCTCCTCGTGTCGAAGAACCGAAGTTAATAAAACCGTTCGTACTTGAACAACAGACTCCGCATGTTTGCATATGTATTTGCTTGTATTGTGTTTTGCATTTGTATACGTGTGGTATACAAGATGACATAGCGCTACTAGCAAATACACCCAAACAAGCTGAAACACTATTGCATAGTTTGGAACAAGCTGCCGCAGGCATTGGCCTCCATGTTAATGCACACTAAACTGAATATATGTGCTTTAATCAAGCAGGCTACATCTCCACACTAGACGGAACCTCTCTGAAACTGGTTGACAAATTCACATACCTAGGAAGCAGTGTCTCAGCAACCGAAAAAGACATCGACACCCGGCTGACGAAGGCATGAACAGCTATCGATAAGCTATCAATCATATGGAAGTCAGACCTGACCGATAAAATGAAACGCAGTTTCTTCCCGGCAGCGACCGTGTCGATACTGCTATATAGATGCACTACATGGACGCTAACAAAACGAATGGAGAAAAAGCTTGACGGTTACTACACAAGAATGCTGCGAGCAATTTTGAACAAGTCCTGGAGGCAACACCCCACAAAGCACCAACTATACGGCCACCTACATCCCATCACGAAAACTATCAACGTTAGACGAACCATACATGCAGGACACTGCTGGAGAAGCAGGGACGAGCTCATAAGGGATGTTCTCCTATGGACCCCGTCACAGGGCAGAGCAATAATAAGACGACCAGCTCGAACCTACATGCAGCAGCTCTGTGCCGATACGGGATGTAGCCTTGAGGACCTACCAGAAGCGATGAACGATAGGTAGGAGTGGCAAGAGAGGGTCAGGGATATCCGTGCTGGCAGTACGGCATGAGGATGATGATGATGATGATGATAAAGAAGAAATATTTGTCTGCTACAATTTTTTGTTTTTATACATACATTTTAAAGCATTTGAATCAACATCTTTAAACAAAAATAAAACGAAAACCATGATATGGTTACGCGAAACGTACATTAGAATATTCATAACATATATACATAGAACATAGGAATAGGCATGAGCAGCTATCGATAAGCTATCAATCATATGGAAGTCAGACCTGACCGATAAAATGAAACGCAGTTTCTTCCAAGCAGCGGTATGCTGTATGGATGCATTACTTGGACGCTAACAAAACGGCTGGAGAAGAAGCTAAACGGCAACTACACAAGAATGCAGTGAGCAATATTAAACAAGTCCTAGCGGCAACACCCCATAAAGCACCAACTATACGGCCACCTGCCTCCCATCACGAAAACTAACCAAGTTAGACGAACCAGGCACGCGGGACACTTCTGGAGGAGCAGAGATGAGCTCATAAGTGATGTACTCCTATGGACCCCCACATATGGCCGAGCTAAAGCAGGACGACCAGCTAGAACATACATACAGCAGCTATGTGAAGATACGGGATGTAGCCCAGAAGTCCTACCTGAGGCGATGAACGATAGGGAAAAGTGGCAAGAGAGGGTCAGAAATATCTGTTGTGGCAGCACGACATGATGATGATGATGATACAACACTAAGACGCCCATTCTACGTTTGTTGGAGGAGTCTTATCATAAGTCATCCTTTTCTATCTAATAATAACTTTTGACCAATTATATGGTTAAAAGTAACTATTCCTGTTTAATAACAATCATTGCTTACAGACATTTAAATGATTTCAAATACGCTTATTAAATATTAATATTTTTAAACATATCTATTTAACCGATAAATGTGATTCTAACGGACACTAGAAGTAAAGCAGAACTACAAAAAAACATTTGCTAAAGTTGACAGTTAAGTTTGACAGACCCCATATACATATCCACATCAAAGTTGGTATCTTCATTCGGTATGTTATGAATTTACGTTGCAATTTTATTTTTCGTCATATTCCTATTTGTTAAACTTAGTCTAAAAAAATCTGAATATGAGCACAGGTAAAAAATCATACATAATTGTAGTAATTTTAGTCAAGTAAGAATATTAAGTTTATAAGTCCCAAAAATTCACTCTGAATTGTCCAGCAGGACACATGGCCTAACGGTTATAGGCATTGGTTCCTTAAACTTTAAAGGAGACAATCATCTGGAGGTTGCAGGTGCAATCCTGACTGCAAGCAAGTAATACTATAGGAATACTTAACACTTGTACCCAGTTATGGCTAACGGAATCAGAAAGGGGGACCCCCGTGGAGCCAATAAAAGACGTAGTTTGATGTTCCGTGAAGGTTCCCGAGTTCAAAAAACAGCTGAAGAAGGTCGGAGGACATATCGGCCGAAGCGTTGTGGAAATAACAATAAAGACAAAGACAATAATCCGAAAACCCTTAATGATAAAAATCATCAAGTTTCGTCTCAGAAATTTAGACAACTAAACTTAGTCTAGTGCTGTTGTTTTATGGAAAATAAACAAATAATCTAACCAAAAAAAGTCAGTGATTGATAACTTTTTATAAAGACTTTTGCCACTGTTTTTTCTTACCACAAGACAATCACCTCAGTACTCAATCTCCGGTAAAATCCGTCGATTTGGATTATATGTAAATGACTCTGCTTAAGAGGCATTCTGTCAGAATCGAACTTGCAACAGTATCAATTGGGTAGCTAGCTGCACGGCAGGCAATCAATAAGTACAAATTTTCTAATTTTCTATACACTCACATCTCCACCCCCCCACACATATAT
Source organism: Sepioteuthis lessoniana (assembly GCA_963585895.1). Lineage (NCBI taxonomy): Eukaryota > Metazoa > Mollusca > Cephalopoda > Myopsida > Loliginidae > Sepioteuthis > Sepioteuthis lessoniana. The sequence goes on along the minus strand of OY757910.1, from coordinate 25,830,416 downwards.
GTAGACAGATAGATAAATAGATACTTCCTGATGATCTGATTATTCCTTCTAATCTACCGAAGAAAATCAAATAAGTGAATATCTAATTGCGATGTTATAGATAATAATTGTATATGTATGTATGACTAATTTGTGTTCAGCATCTGTTTCCTCTTGGTGAAACAAATAGAATCTATGTCACGTGGTTGTGACGGTTAGAAGAACTTTTTCACTCGATCAAGTATAATTAATAAATATATGTGTGTAATTATTATTCGGCAATTTTATTCTGTCTTTTCAGCAGAGTGATTGTCAAGAAATTTCATTCTTGTAGCCGCGAGATTTGGGTTTCGTTAATTAATGAAACATATCAAATATTCGCTGTCGAAAACGAGAACTTTGTCCTCGAAAGCAATATTTTAGGGAGGAAGATGATCTAATTTCTAGCATATTGGATATTAAAATCGTTGGCTTACAATTTGCTTGATCCGAACTGGGAGATATTTCTTATGTTTTGAGGGAGAAAAAATACAAACTATGTATTCATGATCGATGAATTTATTGAGTAAATTAGATGAATTCAAAATTCCTCAGTGCACTCATCTTCGAAAACCGGAGACCAAATTCCCAATGGGAAACCGTTTTTTTGAGTACTTTATATTCAACGTTTTTCAATCTTTTTTTTCAGAAAAAAGAGAAGGGATGTAAACTCGTATATGTGGAGTCCTAACTGCGAGATCATAGTCAGCAATTTCGAAATCCAATCGCATTATTATATTCACTTTGAGATTAATGTCCTTAAGAAAGTTATTTAATCCCCCTTCACATCCTAAGTGTAGTTTGGATAGTACAACTACACCCCTTCTACAAATATAGTTTTGGCATTAAATAACCCACTAAAGTTGATATGCCATGAAAATCAAAGAAACCAAAATGTTGTATAGCCGTAATACACATACGCAAGGCGGACTCAAATACACAAGCGGGTGTCCTCGTGGTGTAATGGTAAAAGCGATGGATTGCGGAATCGTAGTACGCGAGTTCGTACTCCAGTCGTTCCATAACGTTCACTTTCGGGCAAATACCCTTGGGAAATGTATGAACCCCCTTATCATCCCAGCTATGGGTTAAATAGTACTTCTACTGTTCTTCTAGGAGAATGGCTTTGGCATTAAATAACCTACAAAGAGTTGATATGCCATTAAACAAAGAAAATAACTGAAAATTAACTCAAAAACACAAGCGATTCCGTTGTTCAGATACGAACACTTATTAACGTTCGGTTCTTCGACACGAGGAGAGAGAGATACAATTCTTAAAAGTCTTTCGTAATCATTCTATTCAAATAAAACTCCCAAATGCCTGGTCGGACCCCACAAACGCGCTGCGCATCCCGTAGTGTCTCTGTCGGTAGTGTCTCTGTCGGTAGAGATCTGCAGAACTCCATGGTCAGACTTCAACTTATCAACCCCATGGTCTTAACTCAACTTCAACTCTCGACATGGTCCAAGTCAACTTTCCAACTGGACTGGTCCCCATTCGACAACCAACTGGACTGGTCACAAGTAAAATACCAACTCGACTGCCCCACAGTCGAGTCCCAACTGACGTGTTTTTCAAAATACCCAAGTTCTCTGCCCATCGCTTCCGGGCATGACGTCATTCACACTCAAGCCCCATTTTCTATCTGGGGTATTTTATGACAATTGTGATTGTCATATCCTCTGCACACGAGCGTAAAACTGTACCCAATGTCTGTGCACCTAATCTGAGAGCCGATTTGTTCAAAGCCCAACCAAACTGAATGGTAAAATATAATTAACGAAAAATGATTAATATAAAAAAATCATTCCGTAATTATATAAGAAAAAGTAATTTTAATTCTTTTTAAAGTAAAACCAATCTGTACATTCTAAATTGAATTGCCATGACCAAAAAATCTGACGAAAACCTAGGCACGACAAACAGAAACACTGGGCAGCTGTTTTGACCTTATTAGGTCTCATCAGCAGTGTATATCGTGATCTCCACCACTAGGGATCGAACCAGCGACCACAGGCTGCACAGCCGACTTTCTATAACTGAGCCATCAGTTCGTATCGCGCACCAGGGACGCCAATAAACTATTCATCCAAATTGCGCGGCCAATTAACCTGAATGTGTTTTGCAAGTTACACCCGTACTTTTTACAGACGGCACAGTCAACTCCATGGCTACGTCTTCCCAAGAGGATTTGAAATACGTATGGTAATCCAATTCACGGTATAATTCCTCCACTTAAAAAAGAAAAAAATAGAAAATATACAATCTGTACATTTATATTCGATGGAATATTTTTTAGCAAATTCTATGAATCCAGAAACTCTCAGTGTCATCATCTTCTATAAGCAGAGACAAAATACACAGTTGAAAACCATTTTTGTGTCCTTTATATTCAACATTCATTTATCTTGTGTTGAGCAAAAATAGAAAGAAAAATGGCGGCTAGTGAAATATATTTGAAATAGTGCATGTTGGTTCTTTTCAATTTGGGGAAGACAATAGGAAACTGGAGAAGATTATGTAGAAGGTTGTGAGTTGTATGGATTTAGGCAATCACTCCCCCTTGAGTATGTCTTGACCCTTGGTCAGCTTTATAGCTGAGTAAAGCTGATTTGAATTCAGTTTTTCTTCTCTGAGAGTGATGTCATATGAAGGTTAAAGACCCTCACCTGACATAAAATTTTACCCATAGATTGAAGGCTTGAGAAGATAGGGATTCGTGTTTTTACCGAAAGTATTTACGTGAAGTAAAACGCAAGAAACCTCGTCTAGGATTTGAACTCGGATCACTGGGTTTATTTCATTGGATGATAAGTGTTACCTAACTCACGTTTCCAAAAGCGAACTGTATTATGATTGGCTGAAGCCTCATGCAGAGCGTAATTGTCATAAATTTTGAGTGCTGTAACTGAAGAAAAATCAATTTATTAAGTCAGAAGCCGTTAATCGAACTGTTCAGTGATAGCATAAACCTTTACATTATTGAGCCAATTCCACACATCAAGAATACAGTTGGATGGAAAAATCTTCCTTACACGGCATATTCACCAATCTTGCCGCCATAAGATTTTTATTAATTTTTATCAAGGCAGCATTCATTGTCTAATCAAAATCTAAAAAATTGTTCTTCGTTGTTCAAAATTTAATTTTCAGCTTTGCTTTGTCTAAGTCAGTCATTTTTTCAATAATTAAAGAACATTAAGGTGGTTGGCTAAGGGTCAAACCAAAGAAAATATTTTGATGAACAGTGGCTATAGTTACTATTATAATTATAATTGCCTAACTAAATTTAATAAAATTTTTGAATATATCAAATAAATGCTTACTTGCTTTTATTCAAAGTATTTACTTGCCTGAACATAAGGAATGACAGAGCAGTTATGGAAATTTAGTCAGAGAAAATAATTATGAATACAAGAGTTTGCTCAAATGGGTAAGAAAGGTGATCCACTGGTAACTGTGCAAGAGATTAGAATCTGACCATACTGGGAAATGGTATATGCATAAACCAGAATCTGTCTTAAAATTGAGATCCATAAAGTTATCTGAGAATTCGCAATGCAATTGAGTATTAAATTACAAGAAAAAAAATTAAGGGAATTTTGACGCTCAAGCGGATAACAGGTTTGGTTTAATTTTGTTTTATGGTATATCAACCATTGCATGTTATTTAATGCCAAATCTTGTTTACACATATATATTAAATATATATGATCTGTGAACACATTTCACAGATAATATTCTTAAACGAACCTGATCTCTTTTTGTACACAATTGAATGGTTTCCAAACATTGCGATAAGCAGTCACAATTTAACACCAGTCATTTGTTTGCGCACAGTTTTGTTCTATTTGACCCATAAATAGGAGCCTATCAGGTGCTATCACTCCGGGTCAGAGTAGACCAGGAAGCAATGGCAATCAGATGGTTTAATGACATATCAAGAACACTGATTGGGGGAGTCTTATCTCTATGTAGCCCCTGTGGACTGAGCTTGAAAAATTCTCTAGTAATAAATTTAGAAGTAAAAGACCCGGATCGACTTGGTGGGAAAGGTTTTCTACTGTGATTTGTATGAGATATAAAACATTTTCCATACTATCAACTGATATATAGACAAACTAGAGTTTGTCCCAGGGAAGGAGAGGAGAAAAATTCTCTGGGATTTTGAGAAACAAATAAATCACCTTATTCCGGCCAGAAGTCTAGATATACGTAGTGCCATCAATAAATTTCCAGAATTTTTTTTGAATAGGCATTTAAGATTGTCGTAGACTCTTAAAGATTCAGTATGTTATTGCTATACATCTTATGAGATGGCTGGCCATTTGTTATGATTTCAGGTTCAGATGAACAGCTACAGAAGCAATTGGAATACACCCTACTAAAGCCTGATTGTCACAGCTGGTGAATTTGAAAAAGTGCAATCTGGACGTGAGGACACTTTAGAAGAACGATATGCAATAACTTTCTATTTCAAACTTGGAAAAAATGCCACAGAAACGTATGAAATGCTTCTCGACCATCTTGCATGAATCGAGCATCAGTTTTTGAGTGGCATAAGAGATTAAAGAAAGGCAGAGATGATGAGAGGTGTGGGAGGAATAAGGAAGTCAATACACCAGTGTTGATTGGCTAAAGGGTTAAGGTTAGAGTTAGGATTACTATGTTGAGGTTTTAAGGGAGTTCAGATAAAGATTCCTAGGGAAGAGGCCAACACTCTTCAAATCTGGTCAGTAGCATTTCTACCAGGACCATGCACCAGTCCACAACTCCATCCTCGTCACAGACTATTTGACCAAGATGGGCATCAAGACAGTTCGTCACCCTCCCTATAGTCCAGACCTTGCTTCCTGTGACTTTTGCTTATTCCCTAAGCTCAGAGGCTGTCGTTATGAGACAATCGAGGAGATGAAAGAAGCTATGACGAAGGTCATTTACACGCTCACACAAGAGGACTTCTATGGGGCCTTCCAGGAGTTGTTGGAACGGTAGAACAAGTGCATTGCAGCCGGAGGAGAATACTTTGAAGGGGACAAGAGTTTCATATGTGTACTATCAATAAAAGTGACCATACGGAAAAAATCCGGAAACTTATTTAATGATCCCCGTATATAAACAAAATAAATAAATAAATAAAAATAAAGAGAAATAGACGTCTTGTGGATTTTGCTGTTCAGGCGGACTACAAAGTGAAAATAATAGATAGCGAAAATATAGACAAATACTTGATTCTTATCATAGAACGATAGCATCGGTGTAATATGAGGATGAAGGTGATGCCAGTAGGATTCTGTACACTTGGAACGGTTCTCAGAGAATTGAAGAGGAAACTGGAAGAAATAGAAGTCACTAGAATAATTGACACCATATAGATTGCAGAGATCGGGTAGAATACTGAAACGAGTCCTGGAGGCTTGAGAAGATTTACTGTCATTGAGACTCCTGTGAAAGACCATCCGCTAACGCTGGCGTAAAAAAAAAAAACTCGCAAAGAGTAAAATGAAATCATCCATCATCATCATGTCGTGCTGGTAGCACGGATATCCCTGACCCTCTCTCGCCACTTTTCCCTATCGTTCATCGCCTCTGGCAGGTCTTCTGGACTACATCCCGTATCCTCACATAGTTGCTGAATGTATGTTCGTGCTGGTCGTCCTGCTTTTGCTCGGCCATATGTGGTGGTCCATACGAACTCATAAGTGTTGAAGTGATGAAAATGAAATCATAATAATAATAATAATAATAATAATAATAATAAAGCAACGGTATTTCAAACCGTTCATTGAATATAAATCACTCATTTTAAAATCTTAGCCCGAAGATTTAGTATCTTGTGCCTCCTTGGAAATTTATAAAATCTAATATTAACAGTTTTAATATTAATCGAATTTCTGAAGATAAATTATTGCCAATTCTAATTAATTTTAATTAGTACTTCTTCCATCTTAATTACCGTTGATCTTCATTGCGAATTGACGATTGCCATTAAGATGAAAGAAATACTAATTAAAATTAATGATGGACGAAATATTTCAACAAATACAACTAATATATGTACTGAAAGAAAATGTTGGTGTATCAGAAATTTGAATAAAAATTATATGCCGAGGTTTAAATGATCATTACCGGCTAGGTTTCACGAGCTGTTCGATAAATCTATTGCTTCGGAAAACGGTGACGGAAAATGCGTGTAAGTCTTCTTGAAGACTTTATTATTTAACCCGATTTAAGCTGGTATCTAATCGTTTAATGATGATAATAATATAAGAGTGCAATAATTAACGTGGGTAATCGAAAATAAATATTATTTATCAAATGTCCTTCCGTCCGTACAACTAAATCTCTGCGATTTTGGGTCTAATTTTAATCAAATTTCAAGGAATTTTAAAAGTCATACATGGAAATATTTTAAATTATGCAAAGAGATCCTGCTCATCGGGTTTTAAATAAGAAAAAGGTTGGTTGGTTGGGTTTTATGGCATATAAACCATTGTAGGTTTATTTAACGCCAAATCCATTTTCATGTAAGTAGTTTTATTTTAAAAAAATCAGTTGAGTATGAGTAATCCGTTTATATGTCAAAACCATTTCTATTTGAAGTTATTCCGTTTATTCAAACAGTTCGAATTCAGCTTATTCAGTTTAGTATAAATACAGATTTTGTTGACAAATAGGTAAATGTCAAAAACAGTTCTTTATTAAACAATTCATTTCAGTGGAAGCACAGTTTTAATGTCAAAAACAGTTTCGTTTCGAACAATTCAGTTTAGCATAAGCACGCAGTTTAAATGTAATTACGGTTTAATTGTCAAAAACATTTCTATTTCAAGCTATTCAGTTTCGTCAAACAATTGAATTTAGCATAAGTATGCAGTTATATCTATTTAACCCATAGATTGAGCTCTATCAGTTGCTACCATTCCGGGGCAGAGTGGACCTGGAAGCAATGGCAATGAAGGGGTACTCCGCATTCCCCAAAGCCCCAGCATCATAGGAACCCCACTATCATATTGATTAATTACATATCTAGGACACTCATTGGCGCGGGGGGGGGGTCTTACCCCTCTGCAGCGGTACAGTTGGTGTATTCTACAGCCCCAATCGACTGGACAAAAAATGTGGAAAAATCATTGTATAAAGTACTTAAAATGTTTGAAATAAGTCATAGAAAAACTCGGTCTTGATAAAACATTTTATAATGCATATTAATTGTTCTGTTTATATACAATATATAAAAATAGATATAAATCATTCGATTCAAGAAAAATGTTTATAGGCATAATGGTTTGAGTGTTCGCCAATGGCCCGGGAGACCTGGGTTCAGTTTAAGAATGGTACTTGATCACTCCCTTCTTAATACTCAGCTTTATAAGGTACGGATCAAGGGTAAAGTGGAGAAATTTCAGGTAAGGGAGTAGCGCCATCCCCTACACCTCGGTGTAGTAGCTATCGAAAAGTGAGCATTCTGGTCACCCTCGATTAAGGTCGCCAACTTTACTTTTTACAATATTAAAAAAAATATAGATATATTTATTCATGTAAAATATTTTAAAAAATATTTATCATTCTGTTTATATACAATATTCAATAAATATTAATTATTCAATTCATATTGAATACAAAAAAAATATTGTTCTTCTTGAATAAAATATCTAAAAAATATTTAATTCTTCTATTCTTGTAAAATATTTTTTAAAAAATTATTGTTCTATTTATGAACAATATTTTAAAAAATATTAATTATTCTATCCTTTTAAAATATAAAAAAACCTATTAATTGTTTTATTTAAATAAATTATCTGATATATTAATAATTCTATTCATAGAAAATATTGAAAAAACTTATTGATGGATCAATTTATGCGAAATATTAAAATGAATTATTAGTTTTCCAATGGATATGAAGTATTTTGAAGTTTTATTATTTCATTTCTATGAAATAGGTAACATAAAAATATGTATTTATATAAAGGAAAAAAGAACTCATTAGTTGTTTTATATATAGTCATCCACAGACAGATCTGTTTCGTTCTATCAGAACACATCAGTGTGGCTAGACAGTATCTCCCCGTAGCTGGGATCGAAACCCGATTGACTCAAACGCTAAGCGAAAGCTTCTAACCATTTTGCTACGAGGGGATATTAGCTACGGAGTACATTTTAAATGGTTATGAATCACAATTAATATTGTTTACATACATCCGTTTAAAAAAACATATGACAACAAAGTTTTTCAACCCTAGGCAGTGAGCAGTGGGTAGAAAGCAAAGTGAGACCAGACATCACGCCATTTTGGGCTGTGGCCTAGTGGGCGTTTGCAGCCGACCCCAGATGGAGAGATGAAGAAAAATCTAAATTTACAAGACTCGCTAATGTCGAAAGCGAGTATGATCCCAGAAGAAAATAAGAGAGCCAAGCGGAGGTCTCTGCAGTGAATTAATCTGTACCAGCCTCGTTAATGTAGAAAGAAGAAGGAAGGAAAATGATTAAATGTTTAAGTCGGCCCTGTGCCAGCCACATGGAGGCAGAGGGTAAAAGTTAGGCTCTATAGAGATATCGTCACACACACACACACACACACACACACACACACACACACACACACACACACACACACACACACACACTCTCCCTCTCTCTCTCTCTCTCTCTCTCTGTATATCTTAACTATTGCTACTCTCTCTTCACACAACCATTTCATAACCTTTCGTAACTGAGAAAACAGCCTGAATGAGTACACATTTTAAATGTCAAAACAGTCTTTTTTCAAACAATTCAGTTTAGCATAAGTACACAGTTTTGTTCTGTTTAACCCATATATAGAACCGTATCAGGTGCTACCACTCCGGGCCAGAGTAGACTTGGGAACGATGGCAATAGAGGGGTACTCCACATTCCCCAAGGCTCCAGCATTACTAGAACTTCGTAACTGAGAAAACAGATGAATCTTTTTTATGTGTGTTATTGTATTTTCTTCTGCAGTTATATATATTTACAACCAATGTGTTATGCATGTCAGACCAAATACATCATGAAGCACATTCTCATCAAATGTACTGACCTAGCCCATATAAGAAAAACCTTCTATAGTGCAAACAATATGAAGGAACTGTTCCAAAACACTGAAATAAATAATTTGATATCATATCTTACTACAGCAAAGTTATACACAAAAATCTAAAGAAATTTACCATAAGACCAAATTACTTCTATAAACCCTTTCTTTACTAGATATATTCTAACAAACTGATCCCTTCCCCAACCTGTTTCACACTTTTTTTTTTGTTTTTTTATGATCATGATTCCCTTCAAATAAACTCTTAATAAAAAACAAAACAAAACAAATAAAGAACTAATTATCTAAAGTTTATCATTAATTCCTAAGACCTCACCTTTGAATTTATTTTCAGACTTATTTTCTTTAACTTGATTCGGATTTAAATGATCGATGTGGTTGATATGCCGTAAAACAAAACAAAACAAAACAAAACAAACAAAGCTTCTGTAGTTAAATAACAATTGCTGGCATCCTGTATCAGTAATTTTCAGAAATTGGGTTCGATCATAATGATTGATAATGGAGGTCATTCTTTGTCAGTGACTCAATGATTTTGGGTTAATAGGTTCACATGCACAAGATCAGAGTGAGATCGGATTGTTTTGATTACTCTCAATTGAACTTTACTTTTGAAAACTCCAACCGTACTTTGAAATAAATTCTATTCAACTTTTCATCCAAACATGTTTAACTTCAATGAGAAAACTCTAATACCAAATTAACAACCAACTTTTGATATGAATTGTTATCTTAGAAACAACAAAAACAACAACAAGTTGTTTAAAGCGTTCTGATTTTCATTTGTAATGAGAATATTTTTATTTTGATCTCATAAATAACGCATGAAATGGAATCGGACTGAAAAACTCCGATGAAAATTTCGATAAAAAACCCAAACCAAACCAAACGAAAACAAGCGAATATTTTTATCTACTACATAAATGAAGTAGAGGTGGCGACCGTAGTCGAGGGTTACCCGAAGGCTCCATTTTCAATAGCTACTACACCGAGGTGTAGGGGAGGGCGCTACTCCTTTCCCTGGATTGCTCTCACTTTACCCTTGATACGTATCTTATGATGCTGAGTGTTAAGCAAGGATAATAACTCGATGTTGAGGCAAAGACAATGGAATTCATTGACAAAAAATCAGAACTTACTTGCTTAGTTATTTTAGTTTTTGAGTCAAACAATTTAAAATAGAAGTATCGATTTTTTCTAATTTATCGGCAAAATCCAATTTAACAGATAATCCTTAACAGTAATACAGTTTTGTAAACTTGGTAATTAAGCTGGTATAAAAAATAAAACCCTAAAATCTTCTGTTTGATATTCATAAATTTATCCCATCACTTTTGTCTCTTCACTACGGAAGGAAACCAAGCACATTGAGAGCTTATGTTTTCACAGTTGGAAAAAATATATCCCAATTGAATGCACTTATTCCATTGTACATGATGAACATCATAAAAATAGCTTCAACATAACATCAGGAAACTCATTAAAGATGATGAGTTTGTTAATGACTTGAAATTAGGTGCTTGGGCATCGTTTGTTGACGTAGTGAAAAACTTTGGAGGCAATCGCCGGGCTGAAAACTACCAGGAGTTAGTAGAAAAGCTATTGAAAAGTCTTCAGGACATAGGCGCTAATATGAGTATTAAGGTTCATATTTTACTAAATCATCTAGATAAATTTCAGGATAATTGAGGCAATGTGAGGGATGAGCAAGTAGAACGATTCCATTAGGATATCAACACAATGGAAGAGCGCTACCAGGGATGGTGGAACTGATGAATGATGGTTAACTACTGCTAGAGCGTCAAAAGGGACTTAAATAACACTGAATATGACAGACAATTACGAAAGAGAAAATTTTTATCATAGTTCTTATGTTGACGAAAGTTCTACAGTTACTTTATTAAATGATTTGATGAAAATACTTGTTGATCTTGGTATATGCAATCGAGTTAATTTTAAAGACTTGGGGGTCTGATTTTTATGGTAAAAATATTATTTCTTAATAAGCAAACCGATCTTTGTTGATTTAAATATGAATTGGGAGGTTTCTACGATCTTTCTTTAAGAAATATTGCCATCGGTCAATATCATATATTGAGAAAAGAAATGATAAAAAAACCTTTTTCCGAAAAATGAAACATTTCTGAATTGTGAAAACGGTAGCTCACCCAGAAAAAAATAAGATCGTTTTCAGATTCAGCGCTCTCAAATTAGCTTAAAGAGATGTTTGCTCAAGCATTACGAGAACTTCGCCATCATATTGTTTAGTATCATATTCACGTCACTCGTTCGAGGTGGGGGTCTTACTCCTCTCCAGAGGAGCAGTCGGTGTATTCTACAGCCAGGGTAAGTTGATGACGGTAGTGAAAAAAATGATAGTAATCAGCTGATTATGACCACCCCAAAATATGTCAGTAACGTAAGTCTGACTTATGTCAACATTATATGTATCGATTAATGTCAATTGGATTTATTGGCTTGTGTATGAGTGGTTGTTGTAAAGCTCTGACTCAGAATGACAGATTTTATTTGATAAAAAGTAAAAATAAATGAATAAAAAAAAATCATTAGATGAATAGAATATATAAGAATATCTCATCAATTATTTGCCTCTCTTAGAAGGTTTGAGAAAGAAAGTTCTCCAGTTCACTCAGTGACCTATTGAAAAAAAAAGATGTTAGAAAGAAACTATGTTTATTAAGAAACGCTCGCTTTTCTCTGGTAAACATCTTAAGATAATCTGCAATGCTCGCCTATGCATATTCATCGACACAACTTGTAAATTCTTCTGGACAATCATGCAGAAAACAAAAGGAATTTTATTCTATTGCAACGTCCAGGATTTAAACTTGGCTGGTTGAATCCCTTTCCAATGGCGATACCCGTTACGCCGCAAGCTGTTCCAAGAAAAAGAATGTGCTACACATGCGAAAATACACGTGGCTTTTTTTTTTACCGTTGTGGATTTACTTAAAAGCATTTTATTTACACCTACACGTGAACATCCTCGCGTGTAACATTTTGTTTTCTGTGGTTGCAACCGTTCTTGTAGAATCCTAACCTTGTTTTGCGTTGGATTTCCCATATTAAAAACGTTTATTACCCACCGCTCTCTCTCTCTCTCTGTCTCTCTCTTTCTTTTACTTAATGTCTATCTCTCCTTCACACACACACACACACACACACACACACACACACACACACACACACACACACACACACACACACACAACTCTCTCACTCTCTCTCTCACCCTCTTTTCCTATATCTCTCTATCATTCTTTATTTTAAATAATCGTCTATTCATACGGTAATTGTGTTTAACTTTGGCTTCCACGTTACCTTGGATGCCCAGTCGACTGAGGCTGCAGGATACTTCGACTGCATCTCTGCAGAGGGGTAATACCCCTACAATGAGTGTCTTGATATGACACTAAACAATTTGATGGCGAGGCTTCAGTAATACCAGAGCTTTGGGGAATGTTGAGTACCCCTTTATTGCCATCGCTCCCAGGTCTACTCTGACTCGGAGGGGTAGCATCTTATAAAGGTCCTATCTATGGGTCAAACATAGCTAAACTATGTATCTATTCTAAACTGAATTGCTTGAAATAGGATTGCTTTGATATTTAAACTGTATACACATGCTAAACTAAATTGTTTTAAGATTTAATCCGGCGTTAAATGACCCGGAAAGGGTTGATACGTCGTAAAACAAAAACAAAAAAACCCAAAAAAACTAACAAACCAACCAACCAACCAACCTGCTTAAATTCTGAGACATTTCTTGTCGGGAAGAAGAAGCCCTAAAACACTTTGGTGAACACATTTTTCATCATTTCTTCAATGATGTCTCTAGTTTTACATATAAGCCGTGCACGTCAAGAAGTGATTCTTTTAACACAGATGGAAAATATATGCATATTAATTTTAACACGTGCGCTATTCAATGTTTCGAAACTAACTGGCGATAACTTCTAACATTCTGGAAACATATGATTACTCGAATTCACTGAAAGCCGAGCTTTTATGTGATACCAAGGTCATTAGCCATCAATCAAATGAATGACTGAATGGTATTTTGGCACATTCTTTAACGGTTATAAGATATTTAGATTCTACACTATATATATATATATATATTAGAACGAACAAAAATTTAAAAAACCCACAAAATCTTCAGAAGATGATTTTATTTTTTACCAGCGTTAACATATTTTGTTTTAAAACTGGAAATCATTAATTTTTTTAAATTGGAAGAAGATAAATTTGTATCTGTCTTGCTTTTTATGAAAATGTTTATGACTGTCTAATTTATTATTCGTTCCTCTAAAGATGGCTCCTGTTGGTGCCGAAAGTATTTGGGAAATATACGGTACCTTCCTTAATCCATTCCAACCAAAAATCAAACTATTCATATGAAGACTTAAACGAACAAAGAAAGTACAGGCAAACACAAAGTTGCAGTCATATTTAATCAAACACACCCACATCTCTCTCTATATATATCTATATATTTATATTTATATATATATATATATATATATATATATGTATATATATATATATATATATATATATATATATATATATGCCAGACACGTTCTTATGTCTTTTGAATTATGAACGCTATGTGCACCTTTAAGTAACTTTTCGTTGTATATTCCTCATTTGCTCCTGTCATTTTAGCAAGCATCCACCGCTATGTGAACTATTTTTATATCCAATTCCTGATGATGGTTACTGAAACTGAAACGTAAAGGTCGACTTTACATCATAATATATTCACCTATTTGGATTATGTTTTTTTCTGCTCCCTTCATATATATATATATATATATATATATATATATATATATATATATATATATATACTGTGTATATATTTATGATTTATAGATTCTGTATGAATGTATATTCATATATAGAAGAAATATAACAAAAAGTCACAATTTAGTGAAGTATTTTATAATTTGATGTTTGCTATTTTTAGAGTTTTTTATTTTCTATGTAATTTTTTTCTATTCAATATTTCTCTTGTTTATACCCTTCATTGGAATATGATTGAAAGTGTTTTGAACCATATATAAAGTAAAGAATTACCTTTTCCCCTTTTGGTTGTTTGGTTTAGTTTGGGTTTTCAACCTTCGTAGGTTATTTAATGCCAAATCGATTTTTATACGAAGAATCAGTTCTATTTCAAACAATTCAGTTTAGCACGATTACGTAGTTTGAATGTAAGACTTAAAAACATTTCTATTTCAAGTTATTTAGTTTATTCTTACCCAGTAGGCTGGGGCTGTAGAATACACCGACTGCACCTCTGCAGAGTGTTAACCCCCCCAAATGATGGTCCTGTATATGACATTAAATAATCTGATGGTGAGGTTCCTGTGATGCTGGAGTTTTGGGGAATGCGGAGTACTCCTTCATTGCTATTGCTCCCAGTTCCACTCTGGACCGGCGTGGTAGCACCTGATAGGGCCTTATCTATGGGTTGAATAGAATTAACGGCATAGTTATGCTAAACTGAGCTGTTTGACTGAACTGAATAGTTGGAAATTGAAATATTTTTGACAATTAAACGGTATTTACATTTAAACTGCATGATTATGCTTAAGAGAACTGTTTGAAATGGAACTGTTTTTGACATTGAAACTTTACTTACACTAAACTGCTTTGTTTGATATAGAACAGTTTTAACATTTATCTGTGTGTAAACAAAATCTGTACTTATACTAAACTGAATTAGCTAAATTAGAACTGTTTGGCTAAACTGAATAGATTGAAATAGAAACGTTTTTAACAATTAAACTGTGTACTCATGCTAAACTGAATTGTTTGAAATAGAACTGATTATTTGCATAAAAATAGATTTTGCGTTTAATAACCTACAAAGGTTGATATGCCATAAAACCCAACCAGCAAACCAACCAAATAGTTCTAATTCAAACTATTCAGTTTAGCATAAGTACGCAGTTTAAATATTAAAACAGTTCTGTTTCAAGTAATTCAGTTTAGGATAAGTACGCAATAAATGGGTGCCCCGCATTCCCCAAAACTCCAGCATCCCTAGAACCTCACCATTAGATTGTTTAGTGTCATATTAAAAACACTTGTTGGGGGTGGAATCTTACCCCTTTGTAGAGTTGCAGGCAGAGTATTCTACAGCTCCAGCCGATTGGGCAATTTCACAAATGAAATACACTTGTGAAAATGAAAAGAGCAATTCTTTATTTTTCTTGTCGACTCGAGAGTAAGATCTTCCCTCGTTTCCGATCCTAGTATCACCTAGCAACGGTTGATATCCAAATTACTTCATAAAAGCATTTCCTCATACTCTATAGCTTTTTTTAAAAGGTGGGGTTTGTATTCAAAGTAAATATAGAAAAGGTCCTGGGCATTTCTTTTTAGCGTGAAACAACAAAGATGAAATATAACTTAGTAGGGTTTTCAAAAATCGTGTTATGCATTTTATCAGCAGAGGTAGTAACACACACACACACACACACACACACACACACACACACACACACACACACACACACACACACAAACATATAATTATATATATATAGTTTGTTTGGATGTAAGGAAAATGTGACATGCACGCCACTGCTGGAGGAATAAGGACGAAATCATAAGTGAAATACCAGTGTGGGTCGACCAGCAAGAAATTATCAATAACAACTCTGTGCGGACACAGGATGTAGTTTAGAAGACTTCCCGGGAGCATTGGACGATTGGGACGGATTGGAAGAGAGAGTCATAGAAAACCGTGCTCGCGGTTTGATTTGATGATATATACATATATATATATATATATATATATATATATATAAATTTCAACATTATGAATTGTGTATCTATCCGTTTTGAAAACATATGTACATGTACAGGTATATCTATCGACTGGGCTTTGGACTCGCCATCTGCATCCCTTTACCCAAAGGAGTGTTCTAGATATGACACAATATGGTAACACGGAGATTCCTCTTCATTGTCAGAAGAGAGACCAAGTGGAGTAGTGGCCAACATGCTGGACTATGACATCGTAGTAAGGGGGTTCAAACTCTCTTTGCGCTATTACGTTCACTTTGGGTTAAATACCCTTTGAACTCGCTTACTCACCTCAACTATGGGTTAAATAGTACCACTAACGTTCTTTTACAAGGATGGCTTAGGTATTAAATACCCTATGGCACGATAATGAGCATTAATGTATATATATATATATATATATATATATATATATATATATATATATATATATGTAGGTGGGTCTCTCTGTGTTTTCGTGGATGAGTGGCCAAAGAGGGAGTCTTTCCTCCAGTATGTTTGAAGCGGCTCCGGAGTGTCCAGAAAACCTTTCTTTTTCTATATTGGCGCAAAGACCACACAATGAGCTGTGCCCGAAAATATCTGTGATACCGGATGAAAAACGAAGGACGTTAGTCAGTCTGGAGCAGAGGGGCAGTCTGTTAGAGGTGGGACTCCGAGGCAGTCAGTCGGGAGTGAGACTCCAGGGCAGGGGGTTAGTCAGTCAAGAGTGAGACTCCGGGGCCATCAGTTTAGAGTGAGACTCTGAAGCAGAGAGTTGGAAAGTTAGAACGATGACCAGATGAATCAGCATTTTTGGTAGCCGTGCAGGAGTTCCCATGATAGTCAGGAACAAATATAGATTGCTAAAGAGTGCCAATTTCACCTTCCTGAGTATTGTCTGTTTCTTCCTTCCACCCTCTGTTGTTGTTTTCTTTTTTGAGGATTTTTTTTTTGTAAAACCTGGGAAATGCCTACACGCCTGGGGGTGAGATTTAACAACGGGGTCCAGACCACGAGACAAACGTCAAGGAAAAACCAGCAAAACCTGCCGTTTGAGTATTGTTTCATAACCCCATGATGGTTTATATGTCATTTAACAAAGAAACCAAATCAAACCACATTGCTCCCAGGTTCAGTCTGACGATGAGTTGTAATACCTGCGTTTGAAAATTGTAATACCTACGTTTGAAAATTATTTGTATTAGATTTGAATACTTGATACCATCTTGTTGTGTTCAAAATTCATTAAGAATAACAGCCTGAAACTGTATCGCTCTGTCGGTATATCAGTGTCCCATTCGGAGGAGTATGATCTCAGGAAAAAGGGGACTCTTTAGCTATGGCACTAAACTGCATCTGCTGCTGAATCTCCCATTCTGGAGCTCTGCGGAGTGTGGAGTACTCCTTTCTTGCCATTACTCCCAGGTTCCCTCTGACCCGAAGTGTCAGAATCTTTAATGGGTCAAGTAGATACATTTGAGACTTATTGGTATCAGAGCAGAATATTTGATACTGAGAGATGTGTTTGAAAATTATTTGTATTCGATAGGAATACTTGATACCGTGATGCCTATTTTAGAATTATTTGTTGTAGGTAGGAATGCTAGAATCCTTATAATTGTGTGCCAAATTATTATTAAGTATAAATAACTACTTGAAATAATTATTGTTTATGAATTATTTGTATTTGATAGGAATACATGAAACCATGTAACTGTTTGCAAATTAATTATATTGGATTGGATTACTTACGATCATAGAAGGGCATAAAAATATACATATTAAGGTACAATAAATTTGATTTCTTAACTTCTACGAACGAAATAACTCCAGAAGGTCTGAAAATCTATCAAAGTCAATGAATCAATCAATGAAGTTTTAGATGTTCCCTAAATCTATCAAAAATCTGAAAATCTATCAAAATCAATGAATCAATCAATGAAGTTTTAGATGTTCCTTAAATCTATCAAAAAGTCTGAAAATCTATCAAAATCAATGAATCAATCAATGAAGTTTTAGATGTTCACTAAAGGTTATTAATATTAGTTACTTAAAACCATATAACTGCGTGAAAACAAATGATTATTATGAGACTGAAATAGTTACTTGAAACAACAAAATTATTCGTATTAGATAGGGATACTTAAAACCATACAAATAATTCTAAATTATTTGAATTAGATAGGAATACTTATAATCTAACAGTGTGTAAACAAATTATTATTATTGAACAAATAGCAAACTGAAAACACATAATCATTCGTATTAGATCGGAATATTTGAACCTATGTAACTATATGCAATTTGTATTTGATAGGAATAATTGATACCATATAACTGTGAGTTAAGAAATGATTGTTCTCAAATAAAAAATAGTTACCTGAAATCATACATTATTACAATTAGCTTGGAATACTTGAAACCATACAATTATCAGAATTATATAGGAATACTTGAAACCATACAAATACCTCTAAATTATTTGTAGTAGATAGGAATACTGTGTACAAATATATTATTTTAGACAAATAAAAAAGAACCAAATCGAACATTAAAAATATAGTTATGAATAAAACTTCGGCATTAGATAATCCATAAGGAGTTTATATGCCATTAAAGAAATAAGTCAAAGCAAATAAAAAAAGGAATACAGCATTTTGGTTAATGCCAAGTGTTTAAGTGAGACTATTTACAGTACAGTTCCCAAAAGACGAGGTACACATTACAATATCTGATTATACAATTTGCCTGATTTTAAGAATTTATATAACAATTGTTTGTTGGCTGAAATGTTTTTCCAGCAAGAATATTCACTTGTGAAAGACAGTCAACAAAAAGTCAGGATGTCTAATTCAGAAAACAAACCATTATGATCCTACTACTAATATTCAACGTGTATGAAGGCTTGCAAAACCCCCTTATGCCATGATATATATATATATATACAAAACAAAATCCGTTATGCCATAATATATATATACAGTGTCATTTCGTCGGTGTTGTCACATGAAGAGATATACATAAATATCTGCAGAAATATGCGGGGTGTACTCACTTTTGTGATACACTGTATATATAGGATGGAACGATAAAATTGTCGTCCAAAAGGAAACAACACAACAGCTTTATTTTAAAACTTTTATTGAAAAAATCAATTCAAGTAACTTGATTATGTAGTAGAGCTGACATCTATTCAATGTAGCGGCTTTCAACCTCAATCACCACCTCGATACGGATCTGGAACTGGGAGCACGCCTTTTCCACAAGAGCCGTCGGGAGCTCGGCGAATACTCAGCAGATGTCGGTGACCAGGCTGGCTTTGGTGTTTTGGGAGGTCCTGTTGGTGATGTTCTCGACGTATGACCAAACGAAGTAGTCCAGCGGGTTCAGGTTGAGAGAGAAGGGGGGAAATGAGAGAAGGGTACAAAGTCGTAGCATTCCTTCTGAAGCTAAGCCTGGGTCTCTTTGGACTTGTGGGCCGGCGCCTAGTCCTGCTGCCACACCCAGGGTCTGCCACCGGCCACCTGATTGCACCAGGGGATTACCAAACTCTTCATCACATCCAGGTACACTTTGGTGTTGACTTTCAAGCCGACTTCGAAGATGTGAGGTGGCATGATGTGGCCCTCACTTGAAACTATACCAAAGACCATAACCGTAGCCGGAAATTTTGTTTTCATCACCCTGGCCACGTCCCTGTTATTCGTGGCAATCCAGATTTTTATTTTGAGGGTGCTGGCAATGGTCCTGTTGTCATAATTGGGATCGGTAGAGAGCATGAGTTGTACAGCGGTGTATCTCCGATCTCGCTCGTTGAACATTGTGTCACTTTCAGACATGATAGGAGGCTTCTAGCGCTCTTGGGATTTGTACACAACTGGCCAACTAATAGATGGTCTGCAACAAAAAAAGAAAACCGGTTTTCATTAAACAGAAATCATGTCGTCTTTTCTAGGGCAATAATTACATCGTTCCACCCTATATATATATATATATATATATATATATATGCCATAATATATATATATATATATATATATATATATATATATATATATATATATATTATGGCATAACGGGTTTTGCAAGCCGTCATACACGTTGAACACACACATATATATATATATATATATATGTGTGTGTGTGTGTGTGTGTGTGTGTGTGTGAACCCCTCTGAAAGAGCAGGATGGAACACAAGGTCAATCTTTGAGTGGAGTTTAACAGTTTTCTTTCTCCAAGCCTGGTTGCCTAACAAAAGCTAAAGAACCCAGTCTGCCAAACTATTCACCCATCGCTGGGGTGGGGGGCTTTTGTACTATATGAAATGCAATAAGCCACGTCCAGGAATAGAACTCTTGTCATCGTGTCCATTTCCTATGACGATAAGTATAATACCAGGGGCTCATTCAAATATATATATATATATATATATATATATATATATATATATTGATGATCTTAATTTGCTTTTTTTTCTAGCTTTCTTTGTATTTTCTTTGTGTCGGGATCTGGTTGATAGAGGAGATCCCCAAAGTTTTGATATTAAGCGCTTTCAATCATTTTCATAGATCGTCTTCGGGGGAATTATTTTTCTTATCGGTATTGTTTAATTTTGTTTAATTTGGGTGCGATAGAGTGTTCGCCAATTGCCCAGAGACTGGGGTTAAATCGTAGCACGAGTCATACCAAAGACTAAAAAAATGGAACTTGATGCCACTTTGTTTAACACTCAGCATTATAAGTTACAGACCAAGGGTAAATTGGAGCAATCCAGGGAAAGGAGTAGCACCTTCCTCTACATCTCGGTGTAGTAGTTAATGAAAAAGAAGCCTTTGGGTTGCCCTCCACAATCAACAACGCTCTTCATTCTGTTGGAAAGTTTGTTTTTTTATTGGTGTGTGTTCTTTGGTTAACGTGTCATGACACGTTAACCAAAGAACACACACCAATAGCCTCAATTATTCGCAGACATTTTTTGTAGTTATTTTTTTATTCAGATTTTGTTGTTATTAGAGAGGATTTTCTTTATTTCGACGAATGGAATTTTATCCGTGTTATTCCTATGTCTTGTATGTATATGTTTTCTTATAGTGTGAGTATGGGAAAGGTGCTATGTAAAGCGATGGGAGAGGGTTGTTGTTGTATGACATATGTAGGTGTTAGATGTACTTTATGTATTTTAGTGATTGAGGCCGAAGTAATAGGGCAGTCAGTTATACGACAATACAGTTCACTACTATATTTCTAATATACGTTCACTTCATATAATGTTTACAGCTTGCTTACTTTTACCAATATATATATATATATATATATACTTATATATATATATAGTTATAGCATCACCGTATCCCACCCTGGTCATAACATCACATTCTCTTATCCTTGTTATAGCATCCCTTGGCATGAGATGTGGTTGTCACTGTCTTTATGCACTCTGTTCATCATCATGGTGTTGATAGCAAAGAATCCCTTGAATCGCTCATTATTTCTCTCTACGGTGCAATGGTTACCGTCGTAGGAAATGGACACGGTGACACGAGTTCAAATTCTGGACGAGACTGATTGCATTTCACGTAGCACTAATACCCTTAGGAAAGGTATGAATTTAATTATTCTCTCTCCAGCTATTGGTAAATAGTAGGGCAGAATAGGTTCTCCCGCCTTGGTGAGGCAACTAGTCTAGGAGAAGGAAAACTCTGAATTCAAACCTGTTAAACTCCGCTTAAAAATTGACCTTGTGTCATATCCTGCCCGAGCGGACGGGTTGGTAAATAGGATTACTTTCTATCATCCACCACTTCTGACTGGTCCTCTAGACGATATCTAGCTTCCAAACATGGCTGATATATAAATCTTGGCTGGTCGGCCAACACATATGCCCATGAGTAGAAGTCCATTGGAGAACGTCGTGTATATATATATATATATATATATATATATATGCATATATGCACACACAAACACACACGCACACAGTCACATACATATATATATATATATATACTCTGGGACATGGCTCATCATCAGGCAAGCCGTATTGCAAAAAAAAGTAGTCAATGTAATTTTTACGATAAGGTTACCCCAAACAATTTTCACTATGGATGACTATTCGTGGTAGTACAAGGGCCCGACAATATTTTTCGGACACTTTAGTATTCGACTTTCTGAGTACCATAGAGTGGCGAAATTCCTTCAATAGAATAGCATAAACATATAAAGACAATACCTGTAATAAAAATGGAAGAAAATCGATTAGGTAAGGAACAATACTTAATTTTCATCATGTTTTACAAAACACAAGCGACATTATTTTTCGGACATCGTTGAAAAACTCTTAATAGTCTGTAATATCACCTTTCTTCTCAATAACCTTTATCAATCTCTCTTCATAATGATCAAACATATGCACAATAACATCTCTACGCGTTTCTATTAGTTGTTTTTTGGCTACTAGTATTCGTTCCCATAGTTGAGCCTCTTTCGTTATTTCAGGTCCATCATAGACAAGTTGCGCAAGCATTTCTCAAACATTTACTATTAAATTTAGATCTGGGCTTCTTGCAGGCCATTCCAAAGTAGTCATATTCACTTTAGCCATCGATTCTTTCATGAGTTTTGACACATGGATGCTGCAATTGTCTTGCTGTAGAACGAAATCATTCCCCATCTCTCTTCTTATCCTTGGTAGGGCTTTCTCGTCCAGCAACTGTTTGTAGCTTTCGATCTGTCGTTTTTTCAGTACAATAGGCTCACCCCTTCTCGACCAAGTACACCATCCATCGGGCCCATCAAACTTTAAACGCTTCTCATCAGTAAATATAACCTTCTTAAAGTCAACATGCTTTGTTAACCACTTTTTAGCACACTCCAGTCTTGCTCCTTTGTATTTCTTTGTTAGTGTAATTTTTTCTTAGCCTTTGCATACTTCAAACCAATCCTATGCAGGGTTCTTTGTACTGATCGGACGTTTACATCCAATTCACTTTTCTCCTTCACTTTTCTTGCTGTAACGTTTTCTCCAGATGTCAAAAGCCGTGTCACAGTCCTCTTCATTCTCCTTTCAGTCCTCTTGCCTATTGATCTTTTCTGTCCTCTTTTCTTTTTCCGCTCGGAGTTTGTCTTCAGCATGTATTCGACCGGTGATTTCGACAGCTTCAAATCCATGGCGATCCTTCTGATGCTGAGGCCATCTTTCCGCTTCTTCCGTGCCAAACAAACGACTTCTTTTGAATGCATTTTACCTCATTAAACTTAATTGTTTTGCCAAGAAATGTCCGGACTACTTATGCTGTTAGATTGTCCTATGTTAACATAGTGGTAGGGGTGCCAGTGCCCAAGAACAGTGTACAAGCAGAAAATTTGCATACAGCAACATATACATGAACATAGCTCTTAATAAAATAGGATTTTTTGTCAAGTCCGAAAAATAGTCTTGCGCAAGTTTTCGCAAAAATCACAAAAAACTCAAAAATTATCAAAGCCAAACTAAAAAAAAAATGATTACACTAGTAGTGGATTTTCACTCCTCAACTACGTACTTACAATCTCAAAAGTGTTTGGCACTAGTGACCACCTTGAAGTACTTTTTTCAAAGTGTCCGAAAATATTGTCGGGCCCCTGTATCTGCCAAAGAAATAAGAAAATTTCTAATTTGTAAAAAGATTTTTCCATTGAAAATTAAAGTCTTAGCGGATTATTCAGAAAACATCGCAGGTTGCATACGGCTTATTGACCCTAGTCTGTTCATGACTCATTTAAAGTTACATATAAATTGAAATTAATAATTTTTGCGAAACAAGATATTAGGCAAAAAACAATGGATTTCATGTGTGGTAATACAGAAAACTATTTTCAGCAAATATCAACAATCAAATGTTCTGAAAAAAATCTTTAAATAATTAATATTTTTCTCTCTGACTACACTCCATTTTTTTCTTTTCTTTTAGAACTCCGCTTAAAAAATGTGATTATCTTGCTTTGAAAACATCACAGAGTATAGTCCCTTCCCAAAATTTCTTCCAATTAAAAAAAAAGCTTAATCATTTTCGGATGAAGTTAATACAGTGGAAAACGTTTCGAGAAACCATTCATCAAATAAGTATTGCTTTCAAATTTCTCTTTTTATATCTATCTATCTATCTATCTATCTATTATTGATATTTTAAAAATGCATCGAGCTGTATACCACCAATAAGGAATACACACGCGTCAACCTGAATAGACAGTTTTACTCGTTTTCCTTTCTTTCTTTATGCATGCAATCATATGACTAGACAGATATAGCGCATGCGCAATCCTCCCCCACACAGATATTGAAATACCCACGCAAACAAACAAACCTACGAATGCATACCAGTCTATGCATACACATATATGTAACCTAAAGATTATCGCTATTAGAAATAAAAAGACACACACAACGCACACATCCCTACTGCATCCGGAATAAAGAAGAAGAAGAAGAAGAAGAAGAAGAAGAAGAAGAAGAAGAAGAAGAAGAAGAAGAAGAAGACAATGATTTGAGAAGCAGGAAAAAGTTTATGATCCTGAAAAAGAAGATAGATAAAGAGAGAGAGAGAGAGAGAGAGAGAGAGAGAGAGAGAGTACTTCTTTGGAGGCTATTCAGAGGGACAGGCCAAGTTATTAAGAGAAGAAAGCACAAAATATATTTCAGCGTACAAATATGCTCAAAACACAGACACAAGATACATAATCACAATAATGGTACAGTGTTTAAATTAATTAGTAATAGTATTAATTCAAGCTCTTAATACAGCGCAAGTCAGTAATTAATATTCCCTCTCATATTTCTATTATTTAATACCTTTATTTTCTCCTCTCTCTCTCTCTCTCTCGCTCTCTTTCTCTCTCTCTCTCTGTCTCTCTCTCATTCGTGGCGTCCTTTCAACGTATCTCCAATTTTTCTCTTTTTTTTTTGTCGTTTTTCGAATGTCACCATTACTGTCCACCGTTGAATCCAACTGAGTCGGGCCTACGTCATTCCGGTTGTCAACACGTCATACGTAATTAGACGCGCGTTCTCGTTGCCCTGGCAACGCAATCGTATCGCAAGCACGGTTCCCTTACAGAAAGCGTGCGGGTCAAAATGGCTACTCGGGCGTCAGTCTCTTGACAATACATACGTTATTATGTACCGTAGTTTTTAATTACGATACGAGCTGCCTGTCTCTTTACCTCACGCAGGGCCCTGTTGAAAGGACGGCTCGTAAACAAAATTAGTCTTGCGAAAGGATTCAAAAGAGAAGGTGGAAGAGAAAAGGAATGTTTTTTAATATGAAATCTTCAACTGAGGCGGATGAACGACAGAAAGACAGAACGAAAGAAAGGAGAAATTAGCATACGCAACAAAGAACAAACAGACGAATAAAAAAAAAAGAAAAAGAAAAAAGAGAAAACAAACAAACAAACAAAGGAAAAAGACTCAAAAGAAATATTGCTACGCATGAATATTCCAGAGAGGGTTATAATCTTGTCGGAATGATTCTAAAGATAATAAAACAGATACTGGTAGAACCATGACTGATAATAGTTCCATTTTGTTTGACAAAGAAAATAATTACCAAAATGTCTTATACTGACTAGCCTATAGAAACGAAAGAAACAAGTCACAGCTGATTCAGAGTATATATATATATATATACATATATATATAAGTTGGCCGACCATTTTCAGGGGCGACCCTAGGGTTCCCTTTTCAATAGCTACTACGCCGAAGTATAGTGTAGGAAGCTATTCCTTTCCCTGGATTGATCTACTTACTCTTGATCCATACCTTATTATCCTGATTGCTTAGCAAGAAGGGGTCTAGTACCATTTTATGTCTTTCGTAAGACTCAAACTGGGATTGAATAATTACGCAGTTTGCAACTTTTATTGATACATATATACATACACAGAAAATAGTGGATTGGAAAAATCCAACAAGATATGAAAAAATAAATGGAAAAGTGGATAAATCATACACAGACAAACAAATTCAAATTATTAATATTTCGTTTTTACTTCATCGAAAGATTTCTTCAGAATGGTGGTTATTTTGATTAATATAGCAACGAGACTAAATTGATAAACAAGAGGGAGAGGCCTCAAGATGGAACGACAAAAAGGGGAATCGAAAAGAAAAAGAAAGGGATGAATAGAATTTCATATCTGAGTGTCGAAGGATGGTGACCGCAGGATAATTGCCAACAAATATGATACATTTTTTGAAACAATCCGGGAATTGGTAAGCAAACAGATGATCGACTACTGCTAGGGTCAAGTGTATCAAATTTCATCAAAACATTATCATCAGAAGAAAATATCTACATAAAACATCATCGAGAGGTATGGAAGTGTGGTAGGGAAATTAGTGTGAGCTTTTATAATAAAAAAAATTATTCTTATCCATTGTCAATTTAGATATTATTCTCCCGTAAAATAATGTCTAATAAGTAGGGTGAAATAGGAAAAAGTCAGGATTCAAACAATCGACGTTATATACTCCATTCTATGTAATGATTGTGATAAATATTATATTGGCGAAACCCAACATAAACAAAAAGATTTACGAACGTAAACGTTCAATTGAATCAAATGATGAACGAAATGATCTTTTCTCCCACATGTTACATTTCAAACATAATTTCAATTTTTCCCGGGCTGATTTAATTAAACAGAGCAATTGAAGAATATCTCATCGATTGTTAGAAACTGCAAACATCTTTTATTCAAATTACACGCTTTAAACAAGCCCTGTTTTTTCTCCTGTAAAATAATATCAGCTCAGTAGGGTGAAATATGAAAAAAAAAAAAAAAAAATACCAGGGTGTTATTTAACTTTTGTATTTTTATCTTTAACTTTATTTTTCTTTTAATTTCCCTTTTCCATCTCTCCTTCTTTCGACCTTTCCTTCTTGTTTATCGATTTTATCTTTTTACTATACGCTTCAAAAAATAACTACCATTCTGAAGAAGTCGTTTGATGAAATAAAGACAAAATATCAATTTGATTCCGTTTATCTGTGTGTGGTTCATTTACTTTTCCATTTTTTTCATATATATATATGAAATGATAAATTGAAAAAAAAAAACACACATATATAATTTTGAATTTTTAGGCGAAAAGGAAAGGGGGTTTAAAACAATAAAGTATTAGAAGAATTAAGAAACCAGAAAAAAAGGATGTTCCGGTAAATTATCCCATCCTAATTTGAACATATGCAAGATTCTTCGTTGCCGGTGGAATTTTTTAAATAAAATTATGCTCGTATGTTTTGTTATTTCATTTCAGTCACACACACACACACACACACACACACACACACACACACACACACATATCGGCTCACTGGTCTAGTAGATAGAGTGTTCGCCAATGGCACGGGTGACCAGGGTTCAATCCCAGGTCGAGTCATACCAAAGACTCAAAAGAAAATGGTACTTGATAGTTCCCGGCTTAACAATCAGCATTATAAGGACGTATCAAAGGTAAAGTGATGTAATTCACGGAAAGGAGTAACTCTATCCCCTACACCTCGGTGTAGTAGCTATTGAAAAGGGAGCCTTCGAGTCGCCTTCGACAACGGTCGCCAACTTCCCAACTCTGATCCATATTTGGTGTTTTTCATCCTCAAATTAAGCGTGTAAAGTCATCTGAAGAGACGAAGAGTATAATGATATTTTTTGCCGAAATAAATTCATAATGAAAATTTAAGCAGCTTTGGGTTTTCTTCTAATTACATTGTATACGCTCTGTATATGAGTTTTACTATATGAACATTATAAAGGAATATATAACAATAGCTTGCAACATTTATAAATAAAGTCCTTAATATCAGTAATAGAGTATATGGTGATCTAAATCAGACAAACGTAGACATAGGGTTGTTGTTGCTTGGTGACTGTCAGTTCTTTGATTATGCGATGGTTGGTTGGTTGGTTGGTTGGTTGTTTTGGTTTTATGGCATATCAACCTTTGTAGGTTATTTATTGCCAAATCCATTTTTATACAAATAATCACTTCTATTTCAAATAATTCAGTTTAGTGTAAGTATAGTTTTTGTCCCCACACAGTGTCAAAACAGTTCTATTTGAAATAATTCAGTTAAGCGTAAGTCGAGTCCCAATGTCAAAGCTGTTCTATTTCAAGTAATTCAGTTTAGCATACGTACAGTTTCAATGTCATAACATTTCTATTTGAAAAAACTCAGTTTAGCATAAGTACGCTGTTAAAATATCAAAACAGTTCTATTATAAAGAAATCAGTTTAGTATAAGTACGCAGTTTAGTTCTTTTTGACCCCTAGATAGGGCTCTATCCGGTGCTACCACTTCGGGCTAGAGTGGACCTGGGAGCGATGGCAATGAAGAGGTGTTCCAATTCCCCAAAGCCCCAGCATCACTGGAGGCTCACTATCAGATTGTTTTGTGTCATATCAGGAAACTAATTGGGCGGGGAGGGTCTTATCCCTCTGCAGAGGTGCAGTCGGTGTATTCTACAGTTCCAGTCGACTGGGCAAGATTATGAGACGATTAAGCTAATAAATCTCTCTCTCTCTCTCTCTCTATATATATATATTTATATATATGTGTATGTGTGTGTGTGTGTGTTTGTATTTGATTGACTTTCCTGTCGATCAATAGTTTGGTTAAAGATGTGATTCACTGGACTACCTACACAGATGATTTCTTTAGAGTAGTGAAGGCTTGAGTAAAAACAGCCACATTTTTTGTATAAGCTGATAAAAGAATGTGAACCAGTGGGCCAAAGATTCCCCTGAAAAACATTCGTCAGGTTTTGAATTCAATGCTTTTCCCTCTCCTAGATCAGTGACCCTACTAAAGCTAGCGAGCATAGTCTTCCCTACTATTCATCCTAAGTGAGCAGGTAGAGCTTTGAGAAGAAATTGATTTCTGTACTTCTCTTGAGATTGAATAAGCATGAGGTTTGCGTGTCTACAATAATTTCCAGGTCTGACACTTCTGTAGCAAGAAGTTTAATCTTCCTTTCAGTCAGTAATTTTTTTTTGTCTCTCTCAAATATACAGCCGGGCCGGCTTGGGCTGTAGAATACGCTGACTGCGTCTCTGCACAGCTTAGGCAACCTTGCCTAACGAGTGTCCATGATATGCCTCAAAACAATCTGATGGTGAGGTTTCAGTAATACTGAAGCTTTGGGGAAAGCAAAATACCCCTTCATTGCCAATGCTCCCAGATCCACCCTGGTCCGGAGTGGTAGTACCGGATAAAGTTCTCTCTACGAGTCAGATAGAACTGTTTAACAGTTAAAGTGAGTGCAAACAAATGACATGATAAATGAATTGTTTGAAATAGAACTGCTTGATTATTTAACTGTGAGTAAACAAATATGTGATATTTAATTGAATAATCAGTTTTTGTATTAATTGAAAGCATTTAACTGTGTAGAAACAATAACAATTCTAAACTGAAAACAAATTAGATATAACTTATTTTGAAATAAAATTACTGATAAACTGATCTGTCACATCGCATGGATATCTATAGAAATGCGTGTAAATAAATTGTAATAAGATTTGAGACTCCGGTTGATTGTTTAATTGTAAGTTGGTTCCTTGCGGGGTTCACTGGTTGACCACAGAACGGGGGAAAAGAGAGCAGCGTATACGAGAAAGAGAATCGAGGCAAGCAAAGAGACAGAGAAAGAGAAAGGCTATAAGGGAAAAACGAAAGAGAAGGTGAACGGGGCGTTCCCCTAGTCTAGGGTGGGATAGCAGTGAATGCCTGAGTTAAAAATTGAAATGTATCGGCAGTAAATCGGTGACGAGTTCTGACTGGCTGGAAGAAATTCAAAGGACAAGCCATTGGGAAGTCACGAGATAGAAAACAAGAAAGGAGCAAATTGGACACTAGACGGGACGATGTATGAACGACAGTTGAACACTAGCCACGACGACTTGAAGACGGCCGAAAATTTCGGCATCCGTTTTGGGTGAGCTCCGCGAAGCGGTCTCACACATACCACGAAACTTTAATGGCAGAAAAGTGAGCAGACACGAGTGCGAACTACAACAGAAAACAAGAAAGTTAATTCAAGGTATGTGTCTGCTCTCTCTCTCTTCTCAGTACGTTTTATTTCTATCAGACTAGCTAAAGTGGTCGACTCAGTTCATACGCTATTTCTCTCTTCTCGACGACAACTAAGAAATGTACTTGCGAATAAACTTTTGTATTAACGATCCAAGACGGTGTTTTGGTGTGTTTGTCACTTTTTCTTCTTATTATCACGGTGGAGATTACAACGAAGTACGATTGACACTTACGGCTTAGCACTACACTCAGAGACTCGTGATACAATGTCTATGTGTTATAGCAGTAATTCAAACGTCTATTTAAAAACCGGAGCTTAACGAAGTTCTATCTGGACCGTGAAGTGTTACAAAAGGACTGACGTTAAATTGTTACCTTGTCCATTGTAATACTAGAATGTTTCGAATGTTATCAACAAAATCTGTTGACAAATCATATATTTTATATATATATGTATAAACCGGATTTATCATTAGATGACCTATAAGGGTTGATATGACATAAAACCAAACCAAACCTTACTCAAATAAAGTGAAAGCTTGATTATAGATGTATTTGTTGTGCTGTTTATGCAGAAGCTGTATTGCTTCTCAGGTTTCGTTTTTCTAGGGTTTTGTTCATAAAGTGACATCTCCGATTGAAGTCTCTCAAGCAACTTTTTTAATCAGAGAGGCTAATACCTTCATGAATGGTTCTATCAAACATAACTTAGATTGCTGATGCTACTTGATCCTCGGCCACTATATTCCGGTTTATGAGAGAAAGACGACAGCTTAAAAAACTAAATTGATGTTTCTCCAGTTTTAGCAAAACAAATCAGTCTGATTTTTCAAAATGTCTTCTTTTACATTTCGTCGGATTTCATTTTGAACTCTTTCTTTCTTTCTTTCTTTCTTTCTTTCTTTCTTTCTTTCAATAAAAGTTAGTTGGTGACCGTAAACGAGGGTGACCCGAAAGCCCCCTCTTCGATAGCTACAACACCAAGGTGTAGGGGAGGGTGCTACACCTCTCCCTGGATTGCTCCGCTTTACCCTTGACCCTTACCTTATAATGCTGAGTGCTAAGCAAGAGGTACCAAGTAGCATTTTTTTTAGTCTTTGGCATGACTCGTCGTGGGATTGAACCTAGGTCTCCCGGGCCATTGGCGAACTCTCTAACCATTATGCCATCTATATATATATATATATATATATATATATATATATATATATATATAAACTGCCAATGTATGTTAACTCGTCAACTAATTCTGGAGCCTTACGTCTCCTTTCACATACCTCGGCAACAACGTCTCTGGAAATCTGACCTATTCGATAAAATAAAACGGAATTTCTTCCAAGCTGTGAATGTGTCCATATTGCTACATGGATCCATCACATGGATGCCAACAAAACACAAGAAAAGGAAAGAAGGAAACTACACAATATTGCTGCAGGCTGCCTTGAACCAATCTACGAAGCACCACCTCAAGAAACAGCAGCTATACTGTCACTTACCTCCCATCTCACAAACCATTCAAGAAAGACGAACAAGACATGCGGAATGCTGCTGAAGAAACGAGGACTAACTCATCAGCAATGTGATGTTACAAATTGACGTACCAGTTTTGGCTGAACTTTAAAGACTTACATACATAAACTCTGTGTGGACACAGGATGCAGACTAGGGGCCCTGCCTGGGATGGATGGCGAGAGAGAGAGAGAGAGAGAGAGAGTGAGAGAGAGAGAGAGAGTAAGGTAAGTCAGTGCTATCGGCACAACTTTATAATGAAAATTTTTATGGCATGATAGTTTCTTTAAAAAATAAAAAATAAAATCAAATTTAAAATCAAATTTTTAAATCCTTAAATTAAAAACATAGTTTTCGTCATGAAAAAGACAAGTTTTTTTTAAAGATATCCTAAGATCGAAACTGATTCAGAAATTTTAAAAAATAAAGTTACAAAAATTATCTTAATTGTTGCATAATTTTTTCATATATATATATATATATATATATATATTTATGAAAGTGGTGACCCTCGGTCATCGAAATTATTCACGCTCATACTTTTAACTAGCGACTTATTTAAAATATAAAAAGAATTTTAATATTTTTTTCCTAAATAAAATTACTCGAATCTCTGTATCTTTGCAAAATTACACAGCTGATACTTGACAATTGACCATTCTGCAAAAACTAAAACAATATTTTCTCTTTACCTGATTAATTTTTCAAAACAAATATCTTTAGCCTATTTTAAGCGTCTCTTTCAGTCATCACGAGAAACTTAGATATTTACCGCTCAATACCTTGGTCAGAGTGGAAGATCACAGACCCGCATAAGCAGACATATGGCATATCAACTTTCGTTGGTTATGCATTGCCAGAGCCATCCTTGTAGAAAGACAACAGTGATACTATTTAACCCATTGCTTAAGGGATAAACGGATTTATGCATTCCCCAAGTGTATTTGTCTGAAAGTGAACATGATAACTCTTGCCCATTCGACTGGGACAGCAGAATACACCGACTGCATCTCTGTCGAGCGGTAAGACTCCCCCACCGAGTTTCTTGGATATAACACTAAACAATCTGATGGTAAGGCGCTTAAATGGAGCTTTGGAGATATGGAGTAACCGTTTATTTCCATCACTACCATGTCCACTCTGGCCCGGAGTGATAGCACCTGCTAGGGTCCACTGTACGTGTCAAATAGACGTGTTTGACATTCACGCAGTACTTATGCTAAGGTGAATTATTTTAAATAGAACTATTTTTATATTTAACTGTGAGTAAACAAAAATTGTACTCATACTAAATTGAATTGTTTGAAATAGAACCGTTTATGTATACTAATGGAATTTGGCATTAAATAACGTACAGTCGTTGATATGCTATAAAACCAATGGAGCTCGAACGCGCTTATTTCGGAGCCATGGTCCAGCTATTCTAGCCATTACGCTACATAAACTTTATGTTTTTTTGGAAAATGGCATATCAACCTTTGTTGGTTATTTAATGCCAAAGCCATCCTCGTAGAAAAACAGCAGCAACACTGCTCAACCCGTTAGTGAAGAGATAATTATCATGCCTTTCCCAAAGGTATTAGTCTGAAAGAATATAATCGTGCGACTGGATTCGAACTCAATTATGGTCCACCACCTTAGCTAGGACTTACCATGGGCCCGATAATCAAATTTCCCTCGTAAATATCGTAATTAGCAGGAAAAACATTTACAGTAAAAATTCAGCTGAAAAACATTTAGCAAAATTTTATCTTTTGTAAAACGGAGAATAAAACTCATTTAAGATTTCCAAAACATTTTTAAAATTTCAGCCAGGATTTTTAAAAATTTCAGCCTGGAATCTTTTAGATTTCAGCTAGGTATTTTTTACAATTTCAGCCAGTAAATTTTTTCAGCCGGTAATCTGTTTGTCAGAGATAGTTTATTAAGAGGATTTTATTGTATTTTTTTTTTTTAGTGGGATGGAAGCTGATTTTCATGGGTCCTAAATCACAAGACACAAAATGTTTCTTTTTCCTGTGGCATTATTAGTAAAATGGATCAAAATCCACAATTTAAGCCATAAAAATAAAGAAAGTTATAAGAGTTAGTGAATTAAGATGATTTTTCTCGATTGTTTGGGTCAGGAAGTTGAGTCCCACCAAAATCAAGGACAAATGACTTGTCATATAGGGGGAATAAGAATTGGTTGTTATTTTTTCATTGGTTAGTAGGTTATTGGTAGTCGTCCGTTCCGGTTTCGTTGATTATTAGGTTTTATGGGATGACTTTGTAGTTTTTGGTATCTGACTCCTTGTTTTCTCTTATTACCTCATTAACTTGTTCTCTTATGGTTTGCCGGAGCTTAAGATGGAAAAAGGCAAAGACAAGGATACTTTAAACTTAACCTTTCTTCTATTGGTCGACAACTATTTCCTGGTCAGGAACTTTCTTCCTGATCCAGGAAAAAATACGAATGTCCAGTAGGAGGGTGTAAAGAGAAAAGCACCGGTAAACGCTGAGCATTCCTTCTTATTTTTTAAAGCCAGAACATCCGTCTTTAGCATGTGCGGATCGCGCTTTCTGTTTGAGGTGATTGTTCCTTTTTTTATATTTGTTTATTTTATTTTATCTAATCTATTCATTTCTTTTTATTTCAATTTCACATTCCAAAGACGATTGTTATTGCTTCGAAGAATATTTGAAAGAATAGCACTACCTGCTGAGCCCCCAAAATTCATACTCACTGAGTCTCCACTGATATATATATATATATATATAAAACGGCTGGAGAAGAAGCTAGACGGCAATTACAGAAGAATGCTGCGAGCAATCTTGAATTAGTCATGGCAGCAACACTCCATAAGACACCAACTGTACGGCCACCTGCCTCCTATCACGAAAGCTATTCAAGTTAGACGAACCAGATATGCAGGACACTGCTGCAGAAGCAGGGACGAACTCATAAGTGATGTACTCTTATGGACCCCCACACATGGCCGTGCAAAAGCACGAACATACATTCAGCAACTATGTGAGGATACAGGATGTTGTCCTGAAGACCTGCCTGAGGCGATGAACGATAGGGAAAAGTGGCGAGAGAGGGTCAGGGATATCCGTGCTACCAGCATGACATGATGATGATGATATATATATATATATATATATATATATATATATATATATATATATATTAGTTTTGGGCAGCATTTCTTCATAAATACATATTTGATTGAATATAATAGACATTTTTTGTCTACATATTTTTTTGTTAATCCTTTCGAATTGCCGTATTGATCTTATGATATTCGGCTGGAATTAGTTGATAAATCTTCCATATTTAGTTTTTTCCCAAGTACTTTCTGTCTGAAGAGCGTCTATCCTTCTTACAAAGTAGTAATTTACATACAAAAGTTACATCACTTTCGTAATACATCCTCCCTTGATGATGGCCCAATATATGGCAGAAAGTACTTGGGAAATAATTAACTCTGGAAGATTTATCAACCAATTCCAGCCAAATATCATAAAATCAAAACGGCAATTCGAAAGGATTAACAAAAAATATGTAGTCAAAAAAGGTCTATTATATTCAATCAAATATATATATATATATGTATATATGAGCGAGAATAAAACAGGTTAGCCAGTTGGTCATCCTTTTTGCTTTTAATGCTTTCAATTCTATCATGAATAAAACTGTTTATTGCTTTAATAAAATTTTGTGCCCCCAATATATATATATATATATATATGTAAAATGATTAATAAATATATGTTAGTTTTTATATATATTTAATAGCATGGATGCTGATTGCGACCAATATGTTGTATCGTTGGAGGTGCCCGAGGTGTGATGGTTATCGTCGTAGGAAATAAACACGGCGATACGAGTTCAAATCTTGGACGAGGCTGATTGCATTTCACATAGCACTAATACCATTGGGAATAGTATGAATCCAATTATTTTCCCTCCAGCTATGGGTAAATAGTAGGACAGACTAGTTCTTTTGCCTTGGTGAAGCAACTAGTCTAGAAGAAGGAAAACTGTGAATTCAAACCTGTTAAACTCCGCTTAAAATTGACCTTGTGTCATATCCTGCCCGAGCGGAGGGCTTGGTAAATATGAATATGTTGTATCGTTGTAAGGAAGAGATACACGGTGAAATAGAGATAATTATTTATGTTATATACTCACATAATAGATATGCTTATATACACATATACATGTTTATGCAGGATACATACTGACACAGGAAGACTTCTTTAACAATATTTACCTCTCACTTTATTGCAAGGGTTCGAAAAGGTTGTGTCGGGTTTTACTGTAAGAGGGTGCTGGAGACCGAACATAACTGAAATATTTTGACCACAAACTTATGGCCGTCACGTTGTGTCTTTCTTGTTCTCTTGATGCTCAACCGGAGGCCTAGGGTCTCACTCTGCTGGGTGATCTGCTACATCTTATTAGCAACTTCTCAGGTCCCCAAACTCCATTGGGGTTCCCGAGGGTCCCCTCGGTCGGTTATGGCTTTCCCTACCACATCTCCTCTCCAACTGTCTGGAACTCTATTGGCAACTCCACTGGCCCCCTGGGCGTCGAACTCAACTGGAACTGGAACTCAATTCAACTGGCTCATCGAACTCAACTGAGTTATATAATCGTTCGACGCCCACTCGATCTTTGAAATCGAATGTTTAATCGTCATCAAGCGGAAATAACTGTCATGCAGTTCAGAGGTCACTCTCTTCCAGTGCATCAGTCTATGAGTGTACCATGGGAATTTTTTTTTTGCTCGTCCCATTTCATCAGCCAATTTCCGCCCACTCGATTTCCTCTCCTAACTGCCATTGGAATGTGTCACTTCCTTCCGGTGCATCACATTGAATGGCATTTTTGGCCGGGTCAAAAGGTCAAAACACAACATTTATTAACTGAAGTGGTACAGTTTAATAAATAAGTTTCGTGCTGTTTGTGTTACGTCCGAACTTGGTCTTACTACTGACATAGATCTCTCAGTACTCCCTGGGCTTAGGAAACACGATGTCTTTTATTCCTCCGAGAAACCGGATGTCACGTGGTACGAACCCCTATACAACACAATGGTTTAATGCAGTCTTTACACGGCATTCATTCACGGAAATCATCATGAAACCAGTGGTCGCATGCTATTAGATATATATAAAAAACTTATACATGTGTATTTATTGCTACTATTATATAATAGCTGTATCAGAGATATTGAACACTCTCCAAATTATATCCCATTAAATCTGCCACTAATCCAGTAAGTGAGATAGTGATAACCATATATCATTATCATCATCATCTCGTGCCGCCAGCACGGATATCCCTGACCCTCTTTCGCCACTTCACCCGATCGTTCATCGCCTGGACTGCATCCTGTATCCTCACAGAGCTGCTGTATTTTGGTGAATATGTTCGAGCTGGTCGTCCTGCTTTTGCTCGGCCATATGTGGGGGTCCATAGGAGGACATCACTTATGAGCTCGTCCCTGCTTCTCCAGAAGCAACGGTTAAAGATTTTTGGTTGAATTTTACTTTTTTAACGATATATGAACATATTCAATTAAATTATTAGCCAAATGTCTATGATCTAGCGTTTTCAACCGTATTTCTGGTTATTATGCCAAACATATAAATTAGAATATAATAACCTTACCGTTTTTGAAAAATTCTGGTCGAAGTTGTTCATTTCCACAAATGTCTTAAGAGATTACAGAAACCAATTTTGGGGTCCATGTCGTCCAATTACCAGATATCTTTACAAAGTATTTCCTCACAAGACGATGGTTGATGAAAAAGAAAAAGAGTTCGGTAAGTAAACCACTCTCCGATAACTACTTTACACGACAACTTAATGTTATTATTATGCAATTTGAAAGTTATCAATAAATGATCAAAATATTCGACTGCTCGACCTGGAAGAAGGAAGGCTTTAGACATATTCACTCTTATTGTATTCTATTGCTTGGTAGCCTAGTCGTGTGGTGCTGTCGAATATACCGGCTGCATCTCTGCAGAGGGATAAAAACCCGCCAAAAGACTTCTGGATATAACTGTTATATAATTGCGGAAGGATTTTTTTTTATATTATCATTTTTTCGTTTTATATATCTTATCTTTCGGTTTAGTTTGGCTTAGAACCTTTCGGCTTAGTGCATGGGTAGGTGCAGACATTAACGCAGGTGTTCACGCGCGTGCAGGGAGGATTTGACAATCACAGATGTCACTATAAAAACCCAAGATAAGAAATAGGACTGGGGATGTGAATGACGTCATGCGCAGAAGTGATGGGCTAGGATTCTTAGTGATTTTGAAAAAAAGC
The DNA here is from genome assembly GCA_963585895.1 of Sepioteuthis lessoniana. Classification (NCBI taxonomy): domain Eukaryota; kingdom Metazoa; phylum Mollusca; class Cephalopoda; order Myopsida; family Loliginidae; genus Sepioteuthis; species Sepioteuthis lessoniana. Next base: position 25,792,585 of record OY757910.1, on the reverse strand, counting down.
AGTCAGTTGAGATTTGGACTTAGACGAAGCGAGTTGATTTTTTTGGACCTGGGCAAGGCCAGTCCAGTTATGGACTGCGGGGTGCGCACGCGCATTGGTTGAGTCAGTGAGTTGAAAGCTGACAATGGACGAAAAATAGTGTCTCTCTCTCCTCGTGTTGAAAAACCTAAACTTAAAGAAGGTAATAAAAGTTTCGTACCTGAACCAAGAGAGTCGTCAGTGTTTCGTATATTTCGGGATTCCATATGTATATTTCACATATTCATATCTTGGTCCTATTTTGGTGAATATGTGACATAACGCTAAACCATTAAAGGGTGAGGCTTATTTCCTGGAGTTTGAGGAAAGTGGTGTACATATTCATTGCAACTACTCCCATGCCCACTTTGACCCTAAGTGGTTGTACACGTTACGGACTCATCTATAGGTTAAATAAAACTTTAAGCATTTAACTGAGTGCAAATTAAGGACTGATTTTAAATTGAATTGTTATTGTTAAATAGCACAAATGGAAACCATTTAGCAGTGTGCGAACTAATGATTAAGACTAAATAGAATTATTGGTGTTTGATAGGAATACTTGAAACTGTGTGAAAAAATGAATTATTGGTATTACACAGTGTTGCGTTCTGGTTAGTGAACGCTTGTAATATTAAATAAAGGACAAACCACGATATGAGACGAAATAGAGATATATTCTCAGGAAAAAGTATATACAATAGAGAGACTATTAGTAGACAGGAACATAGGATTAGTGAACGCTCGTAATATCAAATAAAGGACAAACAACGATATGAGAGGAAATAGAGATATATTCTCAGGAAAAAGTATATACAATAGAGAGACTATTAGTAGACAGGAACATAGGATTAGTGAATACAGAATAAAGATATAGTCCAACGATAGTATTGGCTTCCGTTATTACGGTAGCAAGTAAGGTGATCTAGTGCGATCTCCAGTCTCCAACGCTCTAATACTATTCCTTTAAGAAGCTGCTCTTCACCTTCTAGTCTGCCCTGGTATTAGTAGCTATTGCTATATATGGCAGATGGACTAGTTCCTTATGTGGAAAAAGGTGGGTGATACCCAACACACAGCAATACTTGGAACGATGTAACTGCACTCTTTGCGAACAAATGAATGATGTTTAATTAAATTGTTAGTGTTTCATAACAAGACTTGAAAACATTTAACTGTGTGCAAAAAATTAACTCTGGTTTGTCTAAAAATGTTCGTTACAAACTATGCGTTTACAAATCATATATGTATATATATATATATATATATATATATATATATATATATATATATATATATATATATATATATATAAACAGGGTATATATACATATATATATTAAGGGTTCCAACAAATAATATGGAAGAATATTATCAGTGTTTGATAGAAATTTTGAAACCATTTAACTGTGTGCAAACAAATAATTGATATTGAATAGAATCTTTAGTCTTGGATTGAAATTGTTAAACACATTTAAATGTGTTGAAACAAATGATTTGTGATTAAATAACCTACAAAACTCCATCGGTTGCAGTTGTAGAATAAACCGACTGCATCTCTGCAGAAGGGTAAGACTCCTCCAATGACTGCTCCAGATATGACTCTAAACAATCTAATGGTGAGGCATCAGTAATGCTGGAGCTTTGGAGAATGAAGAGTAACCCTGCACTGCCATTGCTTCCCGGTTCACTCTGGCCTGGAGCGGTAGCTCCTGATAGGGTCCTATCTATGGGTCATATAGAACTGTTTAGCGTTTTAACCGTGGGCAAACAAATGACTTGTGTGAAATTGACTTGTTTGAAATAAAACTGTTTGATCATTTAATTCTGTTTAAACAAATCACTGATATCTAATTAAATTATTAATGAGACATAGCAATACTTGAAACGATTAAACTGTGTGCACACAAATGATTAATTGTTAATGGAATTATACGTATTTGATAGATATACGTGAAACCACTTGACTGTGAACAGAAAATTACCTTTGCCTCGTTTAAAAATATTATCGACAAAATGTGTTTAGAAATCATATGCTTGATATATATGTATAAAGATGATTTGGCATTAAATAACCAACAATGGTTGATATTCTATAAAAACCAAACCAACCAACCAACCAACCAAGTTGACCGGGAGTTGTAGTAGCTGTTACGTCCCCATCTATGGGTCTAATAAAACTGTGCAAACACATGACTCATTTTGAATTGAATTGTTAGTTTTATATAGCAAATCTGGAAAATATGGATCTGTTAGCCGATAAATCAAAAATGTTGAATAACATTCGTAGTCTTAAATAGCAAGACTTGAAACCATTTAACTGTGTGCAAATATAACATTTAGTGTTACATAGGAATATTTGAAACCATTTAAGTGCGTGCATATACACCTCTTAGATCTTTTATAGCAGTACTTGAAAACATTTAACTGTGTTTAGATATAACCCTTAGTGTTAAATAGCAATACATGAAACCATTTAACTGTGTATAAATATAAGTCTTTGTGCTAGATATTATTACATGAATCCATCTAACTGTGCACAAATATATCTCTTACTGCTAGGTAGCAATAGTTGAAGCCATTTAACTGTGTGAGAAGATAACTTAGTGCTTATAGCATTACTCTAAGCCATTTAACTGTGGGTAAACAAGTGAGCTCTGATTTATTTAAAACTATTTATTTGCAAATTGTACATACATACATACATACATATATATATATATATATATATATATATATATATATATATATATATATATATATATATTTCTTTAAGAAAAAAAAACGGTCACATTAGGATTATAAATTTATTTCCATCCTGTTTATAATCCTAATGTAATTTATAATCCTAATAATACCTATATATATATATATATATGTGTGTGTGTGTGTGTGTGTGTGTGTGTGTGTGCGCGCGCGTGTGTGTGTGTGAGTGAGTGTGTCGTGTATTTATAAACGGGATTTGGTATTAAATAACCAGCAAACATTCATATGATATTAATAATAACTACACAAACTACCACTTAATCAGTAAACTTTTTTGCTCTTGGCCTTATCGTTAAATGTTATATAATTAAAGAATAATTTTTTTATATTAATCATTTTTCGTTAATTATATTTTATCATCCAGTTTCGTTGGGCTTTGAACTGAGTCCAGGTGCATAGTCATTGGATGCAGTTTTACGCTCGCGTGTAAGGGATATGACAATCTCCATTTGTCATAATAAATCCCAAACAGGAAATGGGGCTGGAGTGTGGATGATGTCATGCCCGGAAGAGACGGTCCGGAGAATTTGAGGATTTAAAAAAAGAGTCAGTTGAGACTGGTCCGTTGAGGCAGAGAGTTGGGTCTTCTGCCGCTGAGGCATATAGTCAAGTTTTGCAGCTGTCTACCGACAGAGATCTTAAACACCACGAGATATGCCGCACTTTGGCGGTGGGGTCAGCATAGTAAGAATTGTGTGTCTCTCTCCTCGTGTCACCATGGACCGAAGTAAGAAGTTAATAAACCCGTTTGTATCTGAAACGACAGAGTCCGACTCTGTTTTGTTATTGTGTATGTATTTCATTACTGTTGTGATTGATATCATTATAGCTGTGAGTAGTATACAACATAAAGTGCTTGACTAGTGTTTCAAAGTAAGCGTTTTCAAATCTCACTAGCGTTATTACGCGTTAACTTAAGGATTACTACACTTGGCAAAGTTGGAGGCCTCATTACAACCCTTGCTATATGTTAAATAGTATCATAGAGGTTTTTCTTCAAGGATGGATTAAGCATTAGTTAACCCTTTAAGGTTGATATTCCATTAAACTAACAAACCGAAGCAAAGTAATTTTGGTCAAACGAACAGAAATTACATTGAACCAGAGTCAAAGATTTGGGAGTAACGATGTGATTCAAGGAAGTACGCACAGATACTTAACTAATACTCGGGGGTGTCTTCGTGGTGTCATGGTTAAAGCGATGGACTGCAGAATCGTAGTAAGCGAGTTCGAATTCCAGTCGCACTATTACGTTCACTTTCGGGCAAATACCCTTGGGAAAGGTATGAACCCTCTTATCCTCCCAGCTATGGGTTAAATAGTACCACTACTGTTCTTCTAGGAAAATGGCTTTAGCATTAAATAACCTACAAAGGTTGATGTGCCATTAAACAAAGAAAACAAACCTTAACTAATACTCGTCTTGTAGAATATACCGACTGAATCTCCTCTTTGATTTTTTTTATGCATAATAGTAAGAGAATTCTGTTAATTGCAAGTTTAGTTTTACATTCTTCGTGTAATCATTTCTAAAGAGTGCTTTTTGCACATCTCCCTATCGAATACGGATTATAAAAAAAAAACGATCAAAAGATCGAACCCTGGTAGGTACTATCACTCTGGGCCCGAGTGAACCTCGGAGTAATGGCAATGAAAGAGTGCTCATCATTTATAAGATTTACATAATAGGAGTCTTACCATGAGATGAAGTTCAGTATAATACTTATATTTATCCTTTTTAAGGGGTCTACATTTTAAAGGGTCTAAATAATATATCCCATTTTTAAGGGGTCTTTTAAAAGGTCTATTTTTAAAGGGTCTTTAGTCTGCATGCCATAAGCCCTGCCGAATGGTCTACTCAGTTTTGAGCTACCGTGTTATATTAACTCTTAAAACATTAATGTTACCAATAAGTACGAAATGCTTACTTGCTCAAAATGATTTCGGATTTGTTATTTTCTAAACTTTGCTTATATATGGCGCAAAGACTCGAGGTTGCTTAAGTGCTCACCCATGCAACAACTGAAAATACTTATAGCTGCTTTTAGCGTCACTTGGAGTAAGTCTAAGTACTATAGTAGTTACTTGAAACAATACAGTTGCTTGTAAATTATTCGTATCAGACAGGAATGCTGAAAGCTATCCACCAATGTACAAATTATCATTTTAGCCCTATTTGCTGGGACAGTAAAATACACCAACTGCATTTCTGCCGAGGGGTAAGACCTAGACATGATAACAACAGATCTGATGGTGAGGCTCCATTAATACTGGATCTTTGGGGAATGCTGAGTACCCTATCTTTGCCATTGCTTCCAGAATGGTAGCATCCGATAGGGTCATATCTATGGGTCAAATAGAACTGTTTGGCATTTAAACCGGTTGCAAATAAATTACTTATGCAAAATTGAATTGTTAGAAATAAAACAGTTTGGTCATTTAACTTCAGGTAAACAAATGACTGATGATTAATTGAATTGTTAGTGACACTTGGAACCATTTAAGTGTGTGCAAAAGAATGAGCTTAGGTTCGTTTAAAAACGTTCTCAACAAAATGTTTATAAATCATATATATTCAACATACATGGATAAACTGGATTCGGCATTAAATAACCTACAATGGTTGATATGCCAAAAAACCAATCCAAACTGACTTATTTTTATTATTATTATTATTATTAGTTTGTTATGCCAAATTTGGTATCTCACCATCTTTATTATCTTCTCTTCGCACAAAACATATATAATATCAATACGATATCAATATCAAAACTAAATTCTGTTAAGTAATCCATCTGATAATTCCTAAAAACTGACTTCTTGATTTCTTTTTCTCATCAGTATTTCTGAAATCGTTTTATTCAATCTTAATTTTTTTAATACTATATAATAGTTATCTAATTTTCTGAAAAAAAAAAGAATAAAGGTAACACAGATTGCATTTTTCCTTTTCCTTTTATAGACAGCCAATCGGCGCTTTTGTATTCATTGATGGATCTAAACCTTTCACTTCCATATGCTACTATTGTCACATTTCTAGTGACATGGCACTCATGACTACTGTTAAATTTCTAGTTCTGTGCCGTATGCGTCTATAGTCAAATTTTTTGTGGTGTGCCACGTGTAACTACTGTCAAATTACTCGCGCTGTGCTGTGTGCAACAATAGTCGAATTTTTTCAGACATACCATGTGTGACTACTGTCAAATGTCTAGCGCTGTGCTATATGCGACTATCGTCAAATTTTGTCGAATTTCTGGCACCGTGCGGTGTGGGACTATTGTCGAATTTCATGTTATATTTTGCTGTGATAAAGGATGTCGGTGAGTTCTTAATGGTCAGACGTTGGAAGAATTTACGTGTTTCAAATTCAGGGAGTTTAAGAATAGAAAATGAAACTTATTGCTTGAGCTTTTTCCTCACCTGTTTTACGAGATGTTATGCGGTCTAATATTACAGGCACTAATGACAGAAAACTATCACAAAATTTACTGATTCTATTCAGAACAATTTTTTCTTTATTATTCTAACGCTAGTTTATTACACTCACATTAATAATCTGGCCCAATTTGCTGTGGATGTAGAATACACTGACTGCATCTCTGCACAGGGATAAGACTCTCCTAACGAATGTCATCGATATGACACTAAACAATCTGATGGTGAGGCTTCATGAATTCTGGATTTTTGGGAAATGCAGAATAATCCTTTATTGCCACCGCTCCCAGGTCCACTCTAACTTGGAGTGTTAACACCTTATAGGGTCCTATCTATGGGTCAAATAGAACTAAAGAGTGTGCTTATGCAAAACTGAATTGTTTGGAATAGAACTGTTTTGACATTTAAACTCTGTACTTATGCTAAACTGAATTGTTTGAAATAGAACTGTTTATATGTATAAAGTGGATTTGATATTAAATAACCTATAATGACTGATATGTCATAAAAAACAACCAAACCAAATCATATAAATAAAATATTTATGTATATAGAGGATTTGGCATTAAATACTCTACAATGGTTGATATGCAATAAAACCAAAGTAAACCAAATCATATATATTTGGTATATATGTAAAAAGAGGATTAGGCATTAAATAACCAACAGTGCTTGAAATGCCATAAAACCAAACCGGCCAATTAATATTCCTAACATATTATGGTTTATTGGTTGATACGTGGTGAATTCAATAAGTTTCCACACTTTTTTGTAGAGGCATTTTAAATTGTCGTAGACTCTTGAAAATTCACTATGTTATTGCTATACATCTTATGAAATGACTGACCAATTTTTATGATTTCAGGTTGAAATGAACAGCTACAGCAGTATTTGGAATACTTGTTACAGCTGATTATTACAGCTGGTGAATTTCAAAAATGCAATCTGGACGTGAGGACACTTTAGAAGAACAATATGCAATAATCATCATCATCATCATCATGTCGTGCCGTCAGCACAGATATCCCTGACCCTCTCTCGCCACTTATCCCTATCACTCATCGCCTCCGGCAGGTCTTCAGCGTTACATCCTGTGTCCTCACATAGTTGCTGTATGTAAGTTCGAGCTGGTCGTCCTGCTTTTGCACGGCCATATGTCGGGGTCCATTGGAGTACATCACTTATGAGCTCGTCCTTGCTTCTCCAGCAGTGTCCCGCGTGTCTGGTTCGTCTATGCAATAAAATTCTGTTTTAAACTTGGAAAAAATGCCACAGAAACGTATGGAATGTTTCAGACAGATTTTCGACCATCTTTCATGAATTGAGTATTAGTTTTTGAGTGGTATAAAATATTCAAGGAAGGCAGGGAATCTGTGAGGGATGATGAGAGGTGTGGTAGGAGTAAGGAAGTCAGAACACCAGAGTTGATTGGCCAAAGGGTTAGGCTTAGGGTTACTATGTTGAGTTTTTAAGGGAGTTCATTAAGAGATTCCTAGGGAAAAGGCCAGCACTCTTTAAATCGGGTCAGTGGCATTTCCACCTGGATAATACACCAGTCTACAACTCTATCCTTGTCACAGACTATTTGACCAAGATGGGCTTCAAGACAGTTCGTCAGCCTCCCTATAGTCCAGACTTTGGTCCCTGTGACTTTCTGTTATTCCCTAAGCTCAGAGGCTGTCGTTATGAGCCAATTGAGGCGATGAAAGATGCTGTGACAAAGTTCATTGACACGGTCATACAAAAGGACGTCCCTGGGGCCTTCTAGAAGGTTTTGGAACGGTAAAACAAGTGCATTGCAGCCGGAAGAACTTACTTCGAAGGGGACTAAAGTTTCATGTGTGTACTATAAATAAAAGTGCCCATACGAAAAAAGTCTAGAAACTTATTTAATGATCCTCGTATTTACAAAACTTAGTTGAATGTTGCAAAAAGCCAGATGTATGGGTACCCTCTGATCAGATTCACTAACAATGGCATACACGTCTAACCTGCTAAAGATTACACCTCACGTGAGGACCAAGTAATTTACTAAGCTTAGCATACGAAGGTCGGGGATCAAGATACTCTCATGAAATTGACGAAATTAGGTTCATTTTTCAACAAAGTTTTCCTTGCGATTCACACAATTCTTCAACTGCTGTTGCACTGCTGGAACCCAATGATAAAAGAAAAAAAGAAATTTATCAACAGAAAATACTATGTCATCGCATAAAGTTTTCAGCCTTTGCACTTTTATGTCCATCTTCAATGTTTGGCACCAAGATAAGCATAAGGAACACCCAGTGAAAATCGAACTCAATAGAAATGATAACCTAGCTTAGATAAATAGCCATTACACTATTCAAAGTTTATAGTTTAAGCGTGATTTTCTTTCTTTAATCTGTTAATATTTGCTGGCAAATACAGTCCTGCGAGCTACTGTAAATCGAAAAATGTTACAACCAAAGAACTTAAGATGAAAAAAAGCTCGTATATTGTCTAAGTTAAGGAAATATAAATATTTAACAACCCCTCCACTCGGACAGGATATGACAAAAGGTTAATTTTTAAGCGGAGTTTAACAGGTTTGCATTCAGTTTTCCTTCTCCTAGACTAGTTGCCTCACCAAGGCTGAAGAACCTAGTCTGTCTTACTATTTACCCATAGCTGTAGGGAGATTAATTGGATTCATACCTTTCCCAAGGGTATTAGTGCTATGTGAAATGCAGTCAGTCTCGTCCAGGATTTGAACTCGTGTTGCCGTGTCCATTTCCTACGTCGATAACCATTACACCACGGGCAAGTTAAGGAAATATAACAGTGTTTTGAGATGTGGTAAACTAGTGCTACTTTTCTCACTTTCTGGGTTATTCTTAGCGTTTCGGTTTAATCTTTAGCGGTATGTATCAGGTAATCACTGACGGGCTCACCATGAGATTCTATGTACAATGGGATTGGACTTCATCGTGACCAAAACCTCAAGCATGTCTAGTAGTTTGCTTGGGTCTGCGTTGAAGAACTCAGGATAGGTGTTGATAATTGAGTTCTGGACAGTTTCTTCGGCGCAGTTGTATAGTTGGACGTTCATCTGTGTGTCAGAAAGATTGGTCATCTTTGTGAATACGTCCCAATCTATCTTAAACTTCCGAAACTGCTGTAGTGTCATTTCTGAGTTAAGTTGAGGAGGCTTGGCGGTCGGTTTTACATGAGTGGTTGGTGATGTCGGATTTTCTTTGGCCAACTTTAGTATGATGAGTACTTCTCCCATGTTCTTTATACCGAGCTCCTTGAGCATCGTCCGGTCTAGCATATGCATAGTGTCCCTTGTGATGCCCTCGCTTGAAAATGTCTGCGCATAGATCTTTGCAGAGGCCGTGGTTATGCCTGCGGTGGTGAATATGCTCTCCCAGTCAGTCAGGTCGGATCCTGTTCGCAGCGCCATGTTGAATCACGAAACACACTTGTAGTCAGTAGCTAGGCTAATTTATTTCCAAAAAGTACAAATTATGCTTTTTTGGTGGGCACAAGGCCCAAGAGTTTAGGGGAGGGGAAGGAGTGAGAACTGTATTTTCCTATGGGCCCTAGCTAGTCACACTCATCGCCAACAGTCAACAGTCATTTTATTTCAATCATTCTATACAATGGATTCATTCAACCAACCAACCACGCCACAATCACCAAAACACCTCATTCACTCCATGAGAATCCTACTTAAAAACCCGATGCAATGGAATGTCGTACGTACAATAGATAAAATGTGATGAGGTATTGGAGGAAAAAGCCCCAAAGTAAACCAAATATAAAGCCGGTTGGTTTCCCTCCCATACCCACTTCTATGATGTGGAGAGTCGACTGTTTTCTGGTACTTGGATAAGACCAAAAACAAGCTGAAACTCTCCCTATAGGGGAAGATCCTAAAAAACCAATCAGGATAAAAGAACAGGCAGGAAGGGGGCCGGCCTGGAGTGGAGAGTGAACATGAAATACTGAAAATGTGGCCAAGATCCTCATAAAAGGCCAGGGACTCACAAGTGGTAGAGGGGACAGAAAAAAGAAAACTGGGAATGGGGAGGATCTTGAAAGAACTAACATCAAGAATGCGGGGCCAATGACACACTTCATACCACTAACTAGGGGGTCAAGTTATCTAAATGTTACATAGAGTTCCTACTTACCCGGGGTGGGGTCCCGAAGGACCCGGACCATCATCACCATGCGCAGGCAGAGGAGGGAAAGATGACTCCAACGTTGTCCCCTTGCGTACGACCAAGCTTGCTGCATACACCCACCTTTTGCTGAATGTTATGCGGTCCAAGCATCTTCTATCGCATCTAATCTTGACCCTAAGCTGATGCCTAAAGAACAAGATCAGATCGCGATAAGAAAAGTTTGCACCCTCATACAATCCCTTGTTTCGCGTCTGCCAAATCACCATTCGAGTCACGGCTAGGATCACGAGAAACACCACACGTTTCTCACCCTGAAACGGAGGGTCAACATTGTCCAAAACGTATCCAACGTCGAGCAGCACAAGCTCTCTAGGGCTGATGCGAGCCGTCCACTCCTCGACGTAGCTCCAGAACGGGCGAACCCGCTCGCAGTAGTAGAAGGCGTGCGAAGCCGTTTCTTCTAAACCACTGTCGCAGCGCGGGCAGTCAGGCATATCTGCAATGCACGCTCTGTAAGCCCAGTCGTTGAGGGCCAACGCATTTCGAACTAGCCGCCAGGTGAGCGAGAACTCGGAGTTGTTCAAGGAGCCCGAACCTGGCGCCGAATTCCAATGAGAGCGAGCCTCCTCCACCGACCAGCCGAGCCGACCCATCAGAGGATCCGAAGCGGAACCCACCACTAAGCCTCTATATAGTTCCTTACGAGTCCATGAGAGGTCACTGGACTGAGGAAGCTTTCGAAGGGCCCTGCGGCACTCGATGACGAATGGTGGTTCATCCCTTGGCCTACGACGGCCTTCAGCCTCGGGATTCAACCTTAGGCAAGGAAAGGCGACTCTCACCTTGAGGCTCCACACCGCGTCCGTCGTCAACGATCGGCCTAGGTGAGCCAATCTCTCAGCGAGCCGGTGGCTCTCGAGATCCGGCATCCCCAGACCCCCATCGCGAGGACCGTTGATAGCAGACCTGTCTACGGACCATCGGGCTTCGACCCTTCCAAAGGAACTTGAAAAAGGATTGTTCTAGCGCCACCCGATGAACCTTAGGCAGAGGTAGTACAGACAAACGGTAAAGGATCAGGGGGAAGATGTACCCGGCGCACACCTCCGCCCTGCCCTTTAAGGTCAAGCGCCTTCGAAGCCAGGCAACAACCTGCGCTTCTACCTTAGTCCGTACTTCCAACCAATTTCGCTCCAGCTGGAGGCCGGGCCCGAACCACACCCCAAGGATGCGGACGGGACCGTCACTCCAGCGGAAGGGCCCTGGCAGGGGAACGCTTCCCCTCCAGGCACCCAACCGCAAACCTTCGCTCTTGTCAAAGTTGACCTTGGCACCTGCTACCTTTTCGTAACTCGCGACCGCCTCCTTCACCGCCAATATGTCCGGACGCCTGGACACAAAGACCGTGATATCATCGGCGAACGCGGAAATCTTCGCTCGGACGCTGCCGCTTAGCAAGATTCCGCGCAGGGCCGGACCATCCCTCTCATCCCTAAGCCTTCGGAGCAGGGGCTCCAAAGCAAGGACATAGAGAAGAGGAGATAAGGGGCAGCCTTGCCGGACCGATCGCTCGATCGCAAAAGCCTCCGAACACCTCCCGTTCACCTGCACTACCGCCTGTGGGTTGCGGTACAGCATGCTAATCCATTTGCGGAACTCCGGCTCGAATCCGGCGGTCTCCAAAACCGCCGCCAAGAACCGATGGTCCACCCTATCGAAGGCCTTGGACTGATCCAAATTGATCAGCGCGGCTTCGGTGTCGTCTTCTATTCCCTCTAGGATCTGGCGCACGAAATGCAAGTTGTCTTGGATCGATCTTCCCTTCACAGCGTACCTCTGCTCAGGGCCGATCAGATCACTGATGACAAGCTGCAAACGGTTCGCCAAGACCCGGGCCAAAATCTTTAACTCTGTGTTAAGCAGAGTTATGGGCCTGTAATCGTCTAGCTCGCCCCGAACATGCCTGCCTTCTTTCTTCAGCAATGTGATCACGCCCTTGGTAATGCTACCAGGGATGGCTCCCTGGGCAAACCAATGGTTGAACACATCCGTCAGAATAGGGACAAATATGTGCGACATCCTCAAGTACACTTCGTAGGGTAAACCATCTAGTCCAGGCGACTTGTTAAGGCCGACCTGCTTCAGCGCATCACGGACTTCACATTCTGTAACCACACCCTCGCAACTAGCCGCTTCCGCCTCTCCAAGGCGGGGTAAGTCAGCTAAATAGTTACGAAACTCCTGAAGCCTGAGCTCAGGACAGAGGGCAAAGCGACCTCGAAAGTTTGTCCGGAAGGCCTCACGAATCTCACGGCTCGATCTCAGCACTTGCCCGTCGGGGGCGCTAACGCACTCGATGTACCGACAAGGGAACCTTCTCCACTCTTCCTTACGCAAAAATGCGTTACATTTCACAGCTTCGTTCGGAAGTCTTTTTAGCCTATTTCTAACTACGAAACCCTTGTAACGCTTGCTAGCCTCACGCTCAAGGTCCCCCTTAGCTAGATCTATGGCTACGGAGTCCCCCCCCTACCACCGCCCGGGAGAGTCTATCTTCTAAGGATTTCGCCTTCTTAGCCCTATCTAAAGCGAGCTGTTGGCTATACTTGATGGCGAAATCCCTAATCCTATACTTAAGGGAAGCCCACCACCCATTCCCAATAACCGCCCCCACTAACGCCCGCTTGATTAGGTTTTCCAGCCGCACCCGGAAGTCCCATATCTCCAGTAAGGAGGTATTGAACTTCCAGTAGCTAGCCAGACTAGGCCTATTAACTAGCCGCAGGCTGACCCTAACGAGTTTATGGTCAGACCGCACTAACCAGTGGAACGTGGGACAAGAAACTAGGTCACTGTCAGCTCTTCTCACTAACACTCTGTCCAGGTAAGACCGGACCTGGCCAGAGGGCGAACCTCCTATCCACGTCCACATCTCCCTCCCTGGGTGATCGAGACGGAACCTGTCGACCAGGTCGAACTCAGTCAACAAGTCCGACAGGCCGCTCTCACACCTTCCCAAACTGCTAGCACCCTGACCGGCTCTATCTATCTTGGGGTCAAGGACCGCATTCCAATCGCCCACTAGAACAGTCCGCCTCGAGTCATCCAAGAACGACCCCAAACGCCGAAAGAAGACGCGTCTCTCCGCAGCGATACTGGGCGCATGAACCACAGCTATCCGAAACTCGAAAGTTTTCACGGCAACATCAGCCACCAGCAGCCGGCCCCCGTCACCTGCAAAGACAACATTAACAATCGCATCAAGGCTGCGTCCAACTAGCAGAGAGACCCCAGCACTGAGGCGTCTGCCGAATGCTGAATAAACGACAAAGTCACCCCTCAGCACCCGACAGTCCGCCCCGCAAGTGAAGTGAGTCTCCTGCACCGCAGCGACATCCACACACAGGTTCGAGAGTTCAGAAAGCAAGTGCGCACACTTGCTTGCGTCCCTCAGTCCCCTCGCATTTAAACTGGCAACGTTTAAAGCCATTCTGGCCCACTTACCTAATTAGTGCTGATGATGGGCCGGAAATCCTCAGGGGTGAGGATGCCAACGGCCTGTCTCAAAGAGCCGGTGCCGAGCTCAGTTGTAACTCGGCCATCCCTGGACACTCCGCCGACATCCAATGGGAACCGCACCTTTAATGACCTGTAAAAGGAGGCGTGAACAAAAATGGGGACCCTCCCGGAGCAAAATGGTAAAAGTGCGCACACTTGCTTGCGTCCCTCAGTCCCCTCGCATTTAAACTGGCAACGTTTAAAGCCATTCTGGCCCACTTACCTAATTAGTGCTGATGATGGGCCGGAAATCCTCAGGGGTGAGGATGCCAACGGCCTGTCTCAAAGAGCCGGTGCCGAGCTCAGTTGTAACTCGGCCATCCCTGGACACTCCGCCGACATCCAATGGGAACCGCACCTTTAATGACCTGTAAAAGGAGGCGTGAACAAAAATGGGGACCCTCCCGGAGCAAAATGGTAAACATCGTCTTAGTGAGGAGTGCTCCAACTCCGCCAACTTTACACCCACGTCGGTCTGACGAACCGTATCCAAGAACTTCCATACGCCCTTGGTACGATCGCCAGCCGTGCGGATGAAAGTGGTCACCATGGCTGCACTCGTAAAGTTCAAAGGATTTCATATTCTTTTTTTCTGGATTTTTTCCAGGTCAAGCAGTGGCTTTAATAACTTACGTAGCTGGTAGTCCGTTACTGAGTCCAGCCCAACAGTACAAAAAGCCACTGCCTTCCTAATTTGTTCTTCCGTGCCTTCTTGCCCTTCTCGTTTGGCTGCCTTAGCCTGTTTACGGGATAGCTTGAGTCTGGCTTCTTGGGCTGCTGGAGCCTCTGGTGCTGGAACTGGTGCAGCCGGAACCGGTGCTGCTGGAACTGGTACTGTTGGCTCCTTTCCTGCCTGGGACAGCTCCGGGAACAACTCTGGAGAGGAGGATAGGCTCAGGGATGGGAGAGACAGGGTCTTAAAGAGATGTTGGGGCGATTGTCTCTCCAAGGAATGGGTTCTTCCTCTGGGTTGGATTTGATGAGGGCGGGTTCGAGGTTCCACTTGTATCGGTTGTGGAGGTGGAGGAGGTGGAGGTTCCGATGGTTGAGGGGGTTGAGAAAGTTGAATGGGTTGCGGAGGTTGTAGGAGTTCAGGGGGAGCATGTTGTGGAATTCGGTATTGAGGGGGAGGTGGTGGAGGAAATGGAGGAGGAAGAAATGGAAGAGGAGGAGGGAATGGGATTGGCATTTGTGTTGGTGCCTGTTGAGGGGGAGGCTGTTGAGGGGGAGGCTGAAAGGCATTGGAGGGACCTTCTAAGGGGTCGTCAATGCAGGGTGGCCCTGCGTACATCTTTTTGGCGGCTCCCTCATTGCTGTTTCTCCTCCTCTTTAGATTCGTACACGTTTCCATTGGAGTGCCTGATGTTTCTGCTGTGGGCTTTTTTTACTTTTGGATTGCTTTGCTGAAGACTTGTTTGCTGGGAGCACTGGGTGCTCGACAATATGTCGTGGAATTGGAGCTGTAACTGATTTTGGTATGTATGGTGATTCTTTGGGGGGTGATTTTGGAGGTGATTCCTGGGGTGATCTCTCCAAATCAGTGCCCTTAGCAGGAGAGGCAGCAGCAGTTATGGTCATTGTTGAAGCCTTGTCCTCCACTTTTTTGGGGGACCTCTTCTTTTTTCTGGTCACCTCGGTCCAACCTCCCTCCGCTTTTTTAGGCTGGACCTGACCCGACTCTTTGGCTGTTGCACTGCTGATGGTGGCTGTGGTAATTGTTGCAGTTGTGGTAGTCGTGAGGGCTGTGGAAACTGCAGCACTTGGAGGGTCCTTCTGGGGACAGAATTTGGATATATGTCCCAGCTGCTTACAGCTCCAACAGCGCGGACGTCGTCCCTCTACCACCACCATCATCTGCCTCTCCCTACTAATGATAATCTCAGGGATGGCTTGAAACCCCTCCCTAGTAAGGCATAGCCGGAACACATGGTCCCCGTAGGCTGTCCCGGAGGCTGACCTTAGGAGGTTGGACTCCTCAACACGTCCATATCTGCTGAGGAACGCGGCCAGCACCTCTCCGGTAACCGTAGCAGGAACATTGCAAACGGTTACACGGATCCTACGGGTCCCCATATATTCCGGCTGCAGCCGGAAAAACTTTGTCGTGATTGTTGCTGAAGCCGCTTTGGCTGCCTGCTCCTGGGTCGGCAGCAGAACGTCCCATGTGGCGAAACTTCGCCTGCAAAAGTACAGACATGGGACGCCTGCTTTCCGAAGGAGATCTTCAAACGCTTCTTTCCTCAGCCCAACCAGCCGTCTTGTCTTTATATCTGAAACTACTAGTGACAGGATCCTTGATTCTAACCTTTCAATGATCTCCAGGATGGGCAGTATCTCATTGTCCTTGAAGTACTGGGCATACTTGCCCACCCGGTCTTTCTCATGATCATCTGCTCCTTTTGCTTGTGTCTTCCAAGGTCCTGGACTAGCAGGCTTTTCTCTTTGTCCTGGCTGGATTGGGCTGTCAGTTTCTGTGGGACTTGGTAAAGAGGGCCAACTTGGGTTTATTATCGGCGTTTCCTGTTCCTCCGGCTGCTTAGGGAGGGTTTCTGGCTTTTCCATTTTATCCGCAGGTGGATCACAGGGATGAGATGGTCGAGGGGAAAGAGCGGGAGAAGAGCAGGAACCCTCCATGACTGCTAAATCGCAATCAGGAGGGTTGGTTTGATCCGACGGGAAGTCCAACTAAGAAGAAAAGGGGCCCTAACTAAAGAGGTCAGGATGGAATTGATATAATGGCAACTGGCCGCAGGGTCACTTGTCAACGGTAGCAAAGCAAGCCCTCACTACCAGGAAACTGGGGGCAGTACTGCTGCCCAGCAACTGGCGCTAGGTGCTAGGTAAGGGAAGTGGGGAGCAACTAGCGTCCAGTTGCCAGACAAAAAAAAAAGGTGGCAGTAACTCAATACCGATCCACAATCCAAAAGTTGTCGTCCGTGAAACACACTTGTAGTCAGTAGCTAGGCTAAGACGAAAGTAAATCAGTCCTCAATGAAAGAGCTATTTATGGCACATTGGGAGATTCCAATGTGCACACATTGGCCAGTCCATTCCTTAGATTGTGATTGGCTAGAACATCTCATTGGATATGTTTGTTCTTAAATACCAACCCTGTCCAGTTCAAGATGTTTGTTTAGACTATGCTGGACCTCTGGTAAGTGTTGCTGTTATTATTGTCACTATTATTGCTGTTGTATATTGTTGCCTTCTACAATTTGTATCATATTTATTGTTTAGTTCCTCAGACTGAAGGGCCTTCGGTTATTCCTATGAATTATTAAATGAGAATAAAATGATTATTATGATAAAATAATAATAATAATAATAATAATAATAATAAAGAGACAATATCGAAAGAAAAAAAAACTTAGAAGCAGAAAAGTTATTACTACAACCAGAAAATCCAGCGAACACTGACGCATGACATACGGAAATACTAGACAGCTGTTTCGACCTTATTAGGTCTCATCAGCAGTGTATACCGTGATCACTACCACTACAGATCGAACTAGCAATCACAGAGTGCAGTGCCGAAACTCTATAACTGAGCCACCCGTTCATATCGCACACAAGTGACGCCAAATTAACTAGACATGGTAATTGCGCGGCTAATTAACCTAAATGTGTTCTTGCAGGTTACATCCGTACTCTTTATAGAGGACACGGTCTCCTCCAGAGCCACGTCTTCCCAAGAGGACTTGAAATACGCATAATTATTATCACCCCAAGTGCAAGGATACAGATTTACATCGGCACTGCAATCTGTGGTCGCCGGTTCGATCACCAGTGGTGGAGGTCACGGTATACACTGCTGATGAGACCTAATAAGGTCGAAAGAGCTGTCCAGTGTTTCCGTATGTCGTGCGTAAGTGTTCGCCGGATTTTCTGGTCATGGCAATTCAATACACAATATAATTCCTCTACTTAAAAAGGAAAATGTAGAAGCAGAAAAGGGTTTTAAAAAAAAACTAGACAGGGACATAAAGACATTTGAAGAAGATGGAAAGAAGACAGGAAGAAAATAGATTAGATAGGTGAGCATATTCAAGGAAAAGGAAGGATGAAAAGAAAGAAATTACAGTAAAAAGAAAGACGTGAAAAAAAGTACAGACGTGAAAGGAAAAAGGAAGTATGAAAAATATGGCCGGAAAAAAGGTAAGATGAAAGAAAATATATATGAAAGAAAGAGAAAGATGTGAAAAAAAAAAGAAAAAGGTGTGGAGAAGAAAGAAAATGGTGTAAAAGACAGAAAAAAAAACAGGAAAAAGAAAGAAATAAAAAAGGAAGATGTGTAAAAGAAATAAAAATGCGAAAAAGGCGGAAAAGTAAAAAAAAACACAATGATTGGAAAAAGGAAAATGAAACGGATGGCGAAAATAAAGAATATATAAAAAAGAAAAGGAAGGATGAAAAGAAAGAAATTACAGTAAAAAGAAAGACGTGAAAAAAAGTAAAGACGTGAAAGGAAAAAGGAAGTATGAAAAATATGGCCGGAAAAAAGGTAAGATGAAAGAAAATATATATGAAAGAAAGAGAAAGATGTGAAAAAAAAGAAAGGTGTGGAGAAGAAAGAAAATGGTGTAAAAGACAGAAAAAAAAACACAGGAAAAAGAAAGAAAAAAAAGGAAGATGTATAAAAGAAATAAAAATGCGAAAAAGGCGGAAAAGAAAAAAAAACACAATGATTGGAAAAAGGAAAATGAAACGGATGGCGAAAATAAAGAATATATAAAAAAGAAAAAAATATACATATGAAAAATAGATGTAAAAAAGAAAGGATGGAAAAAAGGTCTGTGAAAAGAAAGGTTTCTTTCCTTTGTTTAATGGCATATCAACCTTCGTGGGTTATTTAATGCACTGCTGGGGTGAATAACGAAGTTTATACTTTTTCCAAGAGCATTAGTCCAAAAATGAACATAAAAGAATAAATGAATTAATAAATCACAAAATTAATATGATATAGCAAGTCAAATAACCACACAGTATAGACTAGAGCACCTTTCTCAGAATGCAGCACACACTAGATCACTCTTTTCATTTACACCATACTACAGTATATAAAGGGATTCCTAGTACATGAAAACGTCTCTGACGGTCGTAGAAGCGAGAAAATTGCCGTCTCTAAGTTCAAATGACTCTTCATCTACACAATTCCAATTTAGAGGTACACCTGCTCTATCACCGATATTCGAGTTGCCCATGATATAATAGTCATCGTCGTGAGAAATGAACCCGGCGAACACGGGTTCACATCCTGGACATGACTGATTTTATTTCCCATAGCACAAATCCCCTTGGAAAAGGTATGAATACTACTATTTTCCCTCCATCGTGAGGTAAATAGCAGGATAGAATGTGTTTTAAGCCTTGATCAAGGAACTTCTCCATGAGAAGGAAAACTCTGAATTAAATCCTGTTAAACTCAGCTTAAGAAACTAAACTCATCGCCTTCTACGATGAGCTATCCTCAATAGTGCATAGCATTCCGAAACACGACGTTCTAGTCATTGGCGAAGACATGAATGCCCAAATCAGGAAAAACGGAAACAACAAATGCAGCCTACACAACACATCTAACAGGAATGGACCACATCTAACACATTTCTTGATAGAAAATACATTAACATGCCTCAATAAAAACTTTCAAAAGAGGGAGGGAAAATTATGGACCTACACACACGTGAACAATAATAAAACACAGATAGACTACGTCTTTATAAATAAGAATTGGAAAAATAGCGCAATGAATTGCGAGGCATACTCCTCTTTCGAGAGTGTGTCCTCCGATCCCCGAATAGTCACGGCAAAAATACGACTAAGCCTATGAAAGAACGCCACTCGAACAAATACCACCAAACACTATGACTGGACCCTTATTAACAACAGGGATATTAGAGATAAATATGTGTTAGAATTGGCAAACAGATTCGACGCACTACAGGAAAAGACAGAAAAACGTACCCCAAATGACGAATATGAGAATTTCGTCAACGCAAACCTTGAGGCAGCAGCGAAATGTATTCCAACAAAACCTAGAACTAAATCTAGAGTCCCATGGAAAACATTAGCCGTTAGAGAAAAACGTGCAGACGGGAAAACTGCCTCCAAATGCAATAGGAAGAATCCAACGAACACAAATGCCCTGAAACTAAAAAGACACAAAATGAATTAGCAAGCATATATCTAAAAGAACAGACGGAATGCATACAAAATCAGATAGATAAGATTACAGACTCAGAAGAAGATAGGTAATCTAGGAGAGCCTGGCAAACGATACACGAAGTGAGTAGAAGGAAGAGTACAGCCAAAGCTATATTGAAAGCTACAAACCAACAAGAAAGAATAAATCTGTGTAAACAGTATTTCGAGAATCTGCTAGGAAACCCACGGAAAGTTACACATGAACCAATCACCAGAATTATTATCAAGCAATTAGACATTAAACTAGGACCGTTTACTCAAGAAGAACTCGACTCAGTACTTAGAAAAATTAAAAATAGGAAAGCCGCAGAGCTTGATGAAATTCCCCTAGAAGTATGGAAGATCAGACAATTCGACGACATACTGCTCCGACACTGTAACGCAGTCTATAATCAAAATCCGATAGACAGATGGATAAAGGGATGCATCCCGCCTTTCCTTAAAAAGCGTGACATCGGATTAGGCAAGGACTACCGAGGTATAAAACTTACTTCCATGGCAGCCTAAATATACAATGCCCTACTACGAAACCGCATAGAACCCAAAATTGACAACATTCTTAGGAAAAACCAAAATGGCTTCCGAAGAAATAGATCCACGACCTCACAAATATTGACTATCCGTAGAATCCTTAAATGCGTACGGGCGAAAAACTACAGGCGACATTACTATTTGTCGACTTTACCAAGGCCTTCGATTCCTTTCAGTGAGGGAAGATGGAACAAATCCTACAAGCATACGGCATTCGCTTCATTCGCTTCAATTTATTCTCGCTAGATATCCTATTCGCCTTTAAAAATATTACACGAGAAATTGGAATTGCCGACTACAGTAAATAGTATTTTATCTTAACCTAGAAGTCCATGTTTTCGTTATCCGAGGGGGTAGGAAAACGAAGAGGCTTGGGTGTGTGTGTAACGTGAAATTTGGAAACCCCCTTTCCAGTGGCGGTCAGTATAGCCTCAAATTAACCCCACATTATCTGCCAGTTCCCATATGCCCGAAAAAGGAATCTTAACGAGGACTTATTTTGCGAGGCATCAAGTGCCAGACTGCCCCGACATCACACATGCGTAAAATAAACTCCCGTCCTGGGACAAATATTTATGCACCGTCACAGTAAGTACACCGTTTAGTTCTATTTGGTCCATATATAGAACCCTATAAGGTACTACGACTTCGGATCTGGGAGCGGTGGCAATAAATGGGTATTCAGCATTCCCCAAAGCCCCAACATTACTGGAACCTTACGATCAGATTTTTTAGTGTCATATCTAGGACACACTTTGTGGGGTCGTACTCCTCTGCAGAGAAGCGGTCGGTGTATTTTGCTGCCCCAGCCGACTGGGCATAAGCGAGTAAGGGTCCATTGAAAAATATTTTTTCTCTCTATTGTATGATGGCTATCTAAAGAAGCTAGTCTCTTTTAATTGATTTGCCAGCTGAAATAAATTTGTAATAAGCAAATGACGGCTTTTTCAATCATTTGAAAATTTTCACTGTCAGAAATGTATTCTTTGTATATATATATATATATATCATCATGTCGTTCCGCCAGCACAGATATCCCTGACCCTATCTCGCCACTCCTCCCTATCGTTCATCGCTTCTGGCAGGTCTTCAGGGCTACATTCCGTATCCTCACAGAGCTGCTGTATGTATGATCGAGCTGGCCGTCCTGCTTTTGACGGCCATATGAGGGGGTCCATAGTTAAATTTACTTAAATTAGTTAGATATCATTAATTATTTCTTTTATTCATATTAGCTTTCATTTTTTTTTAATAACAATTTTTATCTTAATTCTTCCCAAATGTTAAACAACTGCATAATTTTTTGAGCAAATACGTTACGATTTAAAATAAATCTCGAAAACTTACTACCTCACATAGTTTTAAACAAAAAGCTGTTAACGTTTAGAATTTCTTCATTATTTCATTTCATTTTAAAACTGAAAATAATTGAGAAGATTTAATTTTACATATATCAACATTGCTCTGAAATTGTTCAAAATTAAAAAACCGAAACATTTACCGATAGAAAATAATACAATTATAAAAAATATATTATCCTCAGAATACTTTGTTCTTGTCACATTTAAATATTTACATACTGTCGGAATCCTTTCAATTTTCTTATATATATATCTATTTCGAGAGTACCTTCCGTAAAACAGAAACAATATCTACATTGGTTGTACAACTAAAACACTATTGGTCGCCTCACTTATCAACTTTTTGAAAATTGTGCCATAAAACAGTATCTAATTATAAAACACAATTATAGCACTGACCAACTTACATCTTCCGATGTAAGGAACATTATCACAGATAATACAATAATTATATATGATAATAACAATTATTACAAATACACGAGGCAATATGGATAAAAAAATTAAAAAAACATAAATAAAATAACGTTTAACACAGGTACCAACATAATGAACATTTGTAATATTTAAAATCAACAACCCTATTAGAAAACTCATCCATCAGAATTCATTAAAACCTTTTCAACTGAATGTTTTAAAACAAAATGCTAAAAAAGTTTCAACTGACCATTTTCAAATAAAAATTCCCAAAATGATCAAAACAATAAAACGTAAACTAAACGGTCAATATTACCACTGATGATGGCCACATTTATGATCGAAATCGCTTGGGCAGAAGATATGGGACGATTTCTTTACCACCTAGATCATGACGCAAGAAAAAAACAAAAAACAAAGACTTGAAGAAATACAGTTAAAAATAATAAACAGTGTTCCATAGTACTTAATAAAACTTGCTTTTATAACAATTTGCTGCGTAAAAATACACTCTTCAATATATATAATGGTGTAATGGTTATCGTCCTAGGAAATGGACACGGCGACGCGAGTTCAAATCCTAGACGAGACTGATTGCATTTCACATAGCACTAATACCCTTGGGAATGGTATGAATCCAATTATTCTCCCTCCAGCTATGGGTAAATAGTAGGACAGACTGTGTTCTTCAGTTTTGGTGAGGCAACCAGTCTAGGAGAAGAAAAACTCTGAATTCACACCTGTTAAACTCCGCTTAAAAATTAACCTTGTGTCATATCCTGCCCGAGCGGAGGGGTAGGTAAATATATATATATATATATATATATATATATATATATATATATATGGGCATATATATGTATATTTTTAGATGAACATTGCTTTTTTAAGCATGTCTATTTACCAAAACTAGCGTAACGCTGTAAGTTTGCATTAAACTTTTTTGTTATTTGAAAGGTATGAAAAGGTAACCAACAACTTTGACTATATATTGATATGTCAAGATGTCAAAAACCTCAGAAGTTGTTTTTTTTAATAAAAACGCAATTAATAAAATAAGAATAAAAAATCTTCCATTTTGCTTACGTCATTTCATTTTGATGGATGTGTGATTCTTTAGAGGCCTTGTTAAGTTTCCGCTTCCGGACAATCTAAAATTGCTTCGCTAAAAATATACGCCGAAATGATTTCTCATAGACGTAAATTTTTATGCTCATCAACTTATATGACAAAATTTACAGGTACATCCATATATAAAATATACATGCTTACATAAGCGAGCGCGCCACCCACACAAATATATGTGCGTGTGTGTTTGTTTAATAAGACTAGCAGGCAACAGTGATATGTCCTTTACATATGAGAACGTGATAGATATGTATAGCCAGATAGAAAGCAGATAAAAAGATCATTACTATCTCTCTCTTTCCTCCTGTCTGTCTGTCAATTTGTCTGTCTCTCCCTCTCAATATATATATATATATATATATATATATATATATATATAAGAGAACGTGATAAGAGATATAACCAGAATGAAGACCGCTGAGCTAAAATGAAAATAACGTGACGCTCTTTATCTTTAAAGGTACACCCCCCATATATATATATATATATATATATAGAGAGAGAGAGAGAGCGAGAGAGATGAAGAGAAAGAAAGAAAGAAATTGATCAAAAAGATAATCTAAGATGAAGAATTTAATGAGAAAGAAAATGAGTCAATCGACGCTATAAAGTTTTGGTTCTAATGAACTATCACCAAGACGAGGAAGGGTGATATCTTGTGAAGTTAAATCATCGATGGATGTTTGAAGAAATACAAAAATATGAAGGGAATATTAAATATACATAGAAAAGAGTAATCTTTTAATCAATAAATCCGTAAGCCTTTCCTGTATATGTATAATATTCCCTTAAAATTTTCGTATTTTATCAAACATCCATCGGTGATATAACTTCACTTGATATCATCCTTCCTAGTCCTGATGATGGTTCATTAGAACCGAAACGTCATAACGTCGATTGACTTTCTTTCACATTAAATTCTTCTTCTTGGATTACATTATTTATCAATTTTTCTCAATATTGTAATATTTACTTCCATTTTTTACTTCCATATATATATATACAAATTTCGTTGAACATAATGGATATTTTCTGTCTACATATTTTCTTGTTGATCCATTCATATTGCCGTATTGATTTTATAGTATTCGGCAGGAATTGATTGATATATTTTCCATAACTGTTTATTTTCCAAGTACTTTCTGCCCGACTTTGGGCCATCATCAGGGGAGGATGTATTACAAAAGTGATGTAACTTATGTATGTACATTACTACTTTGTAAGAAGAACATCTGGGCCGTTGCAGTGTTTAGCGTTTACTTTTAAAATTGTTCTATAAATAGTGTCAGTAGCTAAAGACATTTAAGTTCATTAGCACTGGTTTGAAAATCAATTCTGTTAAGTTTGGGTTGCATATTTCTAATATGTAGTGCTTTGAGAATCTGTAGTTTTTGTTTGTTATTTTGATGTTCTAATATTGTTGTTTTTTCGGTGGGAATTTTCCGTACTTCTGTTGTTGGGTATGTGTATTTTTTGCTGTGCAATATATATATATATATATACAAATATATATATATATATATATATATATATATATATATATATATAATGAAGAATAAAATCCTAATATATCTATCTTTCATTGTTCTAAAGATGCAAATACAATCTTGTAACTTTGTTTAATCTTTAATAATGCCCTGTAAATTGTACGATCAGCTCTCTTTGTATGTTGGCATAATGGTTAGCGTGTGTCGCGAAATGGTTTAGGTGACTGGGTGGTTCAATCTCAAGTTGAGTCTTAGCAAATTTTGTTTTGATGAAATTTGATTCCCTTGACCCAAGCAGTAGCCTATGTTTTGATCGCTAACCAAATTACCCAGATTGTTTAAAAAAGTGTACCGTATTATTAGCCAATAATCCATCTGTAACCATCCTTCGACATTCAGATTTGTATATATTTCTTTCCTT
The DNA here is from genome assembly GCA_963585895.1 of Sepioteuthis lessoniana. NCBI lineage: Eukaryota > Metazoa > Mollusca > Cephalopoda > Myopsida > Loliginidae > Sepioteuthis > Sepioteuthis lessoniana. Next base: position 25,767,108 of record OY757910.1, on the reverse strand, counting down.
TTTCTTTTTCTTTTCAATCCTTCCTTTCTGTCTTTCCTTCTTTTGACCTCTCGCTCTTGTTTATCTATTTCCACTTATTGCTATACGCTTCAAAAATAACCACCATTCTGAAGAAGTCTTTCGAAGAAATAAAGAGAAAATATTAATGATTTGAATTCGTTTATCCAGTTTTCCATTTGTATTTTCACATCTTGTTGGATTTTTCCAATCTACTATTTTCTCCATAAGTATATATGTATCAATAAACGTTGCAAACTATATCATTCATCAATCCTAGTTCGAGTCATACCAAAAACACATAAAATGGTACTTGATGCCTATTTGCTTTGCAAACAGCCTGTGTAGAGTGTACAGTGTAGAAGCTATTGAGAAGGGAACTTTCGGGTCTATCTCGACAACGGTCGGCCTACTTATATATCTATACATATATATATATATATATATATATATATGCATGATAATTTATTTCATTTTTTTTTGTATGAGATATTGTCAATTCATTCATTGATGCATTGTTTATCTTTTAAATGTAAGGGATGACTTTTTACGATGAATAATGAAAAAGGTATTATCATAAATATCTTTAGTAAGTCAGGTGACTTTATAATTGCATGACGTCATGACCTTAAGTACTCGAGAAATAGCAGGTAATAGTTAATTGCTCGATTATCATGAAAAGGTTAAACTGATAATTGATTTACCTACATACACATACACACACACAGACACACACACACACACACACACACAGACACACACACACATATATATATATATATATATATATATATATATGTGTGTGTGTGTGTGTGTGTGTGAATGTGTGTGTGTGTCGAGTGCGTTTTCTGACGATTATATAAATCTTATCAATTGACAATTAGAAATTTGACTTCTCTGTTGTTGTCTCCCTTTAGTCGAGGGCGACCCGAAGGCTCTATTTCCAATAGCTACGATACCGAGGTGTAGTGTAGGGAGCTACTCCTTTCTCTGAATTGCTCCACTTTACCCTTGATACGTATCTAATATTGCTGAGTGTTAAGCAAGGAGGTATCAAGTACCATTTTAAAGTCTTTTGTATGACTCGACCAGGGATTGAAACCAGGTCTCCTGGACCATTGGTGAACACTCTACTCACTAGTAAATGAGCTGGTTACTTTTTTCTTTTTTATTAGTGTGATAGGTTTCGTTTGTTTTACACAATGTCAAGGAGGAGTACCTGTGTAAAGTGGCTAACGCGTTACACTGTAACATCGTAGTAAGCAAGTTCGAACCCCAGTTACGCTATTACGTTCTCTTTCTGATTAATACCCTGCGACAGGAATAGGCCTCTTTATCCATCCCACCCCCAGATTTTTGTTAAAAGTACCACTACAAGGATAACTTTGGCATTAAATAATCTATGCAGGGTGGTGTGCCAATAAGCAAAGTAATAAAACCAAACCAAACCAAACCAAACCAAAACCCTGTCAAACTTTGATGGGTGATTATTAGATACCAAATTAAATCTTTTGGTGAACAATTAAATCGTTTTAAATAAGTAATACTTTTTAATATAACACGATTGACCATCTTGAATTTTATGAGCCAAAAATAATAATGCCACCAGTCATTCGGAATACGAAAAAGACTTTATTCAGACTTTTTCCACAAATACAAGGAGATAGGAAGGGTTTACGTTCGAATCTCGCTTCTAGCTATAAAGAGGTACGGCTTGACCAATGTTTAACCCAACTTCTTTATTCGTGTTTTAAATATCAACCCTTAAATTTTCAAATTCTCTAATTCTTATATACGAGTATAATCTATTTTGATAACTTTTTGCATAATACTTTCTAGAATCATCACATATGTAACAAACACTTTCTCCCCCACACTGGTGGACAACCGTTGATTCGTTTGTTATCCATATCCTGTCTTCTCCAACGTTATCTTGACGTGAGGTATTAAACCTGACCACCCAAGTGATCTTGAAAAACAATGTGTCAAACCTGCCATCTCTCACGCGTGCAAGAATTACGCCATATGGACTTTTGTGACGAAGTACACGTACTCTCAAAGATTTGTAACCAGTCCACAACCGCACCAAACTAATTAACAAAATAATCAATATAATCAATTATCAATAGAATAATCAATATAATTAATTAAAACCCTAATTATTTAACATTAATATCAATTATCTTTTTTTCCAGTTATTGTGCCTTCACGTACCTATTCTCCAAACAATAATTTTCTTACAGTTTTATGGTTTTAGGTTGTTTGGTTGGTTGGTTGTTTGGGTTTCATGGCATATCAACCTTTTTGGTTATTTAATGCCGAATCCATTAAAAAAAAAATGATCAGTTCTATTTCAAACTATTCAGCTTAGCGTAAGTACACAGTTTAATCGTCAAAAACCTTTCTATTTCAAACTATTCAGTCTCGTCAAACAGTTCTAATTCAGCCAATTCAGTTTAGTATGATTACAGATTTTCTTTACACACAGTTAAATGTCAAAACAGTTCTATATTAAACAATTCAGTTCAGTGTAAGTACAGTTTCAATGTCAAAACAGTTTCATTTTATACAATTCAGTTTAGCATAAGTACGCAGTTTAAATGTAAGTACACAGTTTAATTTTCAAAAAAACATTTCTATTTCAAGCTATTCCGTTTAATCAAATAGTTCTCATTCAAACAATTCTGTTTAGCATAAGTATGCACTTTAAAAAGGGACCTATACGGTGCTACCATTCCGGGTCGGACTGAACCTGGGAGCAATGACAATGAAGAGGGGCTCCAGCATTACAGGAGAATCCCTATCAGATTGTTTAGTGTCATATCCAGGACACTCGTTGGATGGGGGTCTTACAACTCTGCAGAGGTGTAGACGGTTTATTTTACTGCCCCCTGTCCACTGAGCAATGGTTTTAGGTATTCGTATCTAATGCTAATTAATGTAAAAAAAAAACATAGTCGAGGGTGACCAGAAGGTTCCCTTTTCGACAGTTACGAAACCAAGGTGGAAAGGAGAGTGCTATTCCATTCCTTGGATTGCTCCACTTTACCCTTGATCCGTACCTTATAATGCAAGTGTTAAGCAAGGCGGCATCAAGTACCATTTTTTTTAGTCTTTGGTATGACTCGACCTGGGATTGAACCTCGGTCTTCCACACCATTGGCCAACACTCTACTCATTGGAACAATGAATACTAATAAGCCACTGTTAATTATATATTTTCATCATACTTACTTAAAATGTCATTGTTTAAAGAATCAATATATAAATAGGGTTCAAAATCATTTTGAACATTATAACAAATAGATGTATTCTGCCCACAGTTAAAAGGTACTAAAACGTATTAGACCTGATGTGTTTAATACATACTAAGAAGTGATTTGGGATCTGAATCATCATCATCGAATGCAGTTAATGTAACATCTATATTTTAGGGTGAAGCTTTCACACCAAAGTTGTGGATGCAGTCTTGCCGACAAGCCCGTGTATTATAATGTATAAACGATTTTATTCGTGTATGATGTTGTGCATATCTATTTAAAAGACTCATGTTTATGAAAAATAAACTGATTTCCATACTAAAATAAGTGTTAATTATTTTGCAAAAATAAGCCAAAAAATCTGTAATTTTTGTATTTGTATTTTTGCATTTTCTGACCAATCAGCGCTTTCCCACTAGTTTTGAAATTTCTTGAGATAGTTGACAGACAACAATATTTTATGACCAATCAGTTGACAGACAACAATATTTTATGACCAATCAGCGCTTTCCCACTAGTTTTAAAATTTCTTAAGATAGTTGACAGACAACAATATATTATGACCAATCAGTTGACAGACAACAATATTTTATGACCAATCAGCGCTTTCCCACTAGTTTTAAAATTTCTTGAGATAGTTGACAGACAACAATATTTTATGACGAATCAGTTGACAGACAACAATATTTTATGACCAATCAGCGCTCTCCCACTAGTTAAAAAATTTTTTGAGATTGTTGACAGACAACAATATTTTAGTTTCTGCAAAAAATATTTTCCTTCAAAAGAATGAGAAAAATACATTTTTCAACCCATTAGAATCATAAACAAATTATTGGGGGACAGTAATGTTTTTTTGGATAGTGGTTAATTGTTGGTATTATTTTGAGATTTTGTGATTTGTGTCTGACTCTTTATTTTTTTTTAACTCCCGTTCTCTTAATTAAGGATTAAGAACAGAAGTAAAAAGATAAGAATACTGTTAAACTCAAATTCATTTTGTGGTTTTGCGACTATTCTGTGGTGTGGCACAATTATTTTTACTGGTTTAAAAAATATTTTTGAACCAGTAGAAATAACTGTGCTCCTCTAGACAAGGCATTTGAAGAATATCATAGAGTCTTCATGGACAAATTATAAATTTGAGGGTCCGTTATGTGTCTTTGAGTTCAGTGGGTGCATTTTGCTGACGCTGAAACATAGCAGTACACAATGCCCTTCTAAATCCCTGAGTCTTAGCCTGTAAGTGCGTTCCCTAACAGCAGCCGGGAGAAAAAGGTACGTCCATCTCAGCCAAGGTGGTAAAAGCTTCTAAGAAAAAGGACCCCCCATTTTGCATCCTGTCAGAGGCTCCCAGGGAAACTGTTACTTTTTATTTTTTATTTTTTCATTTTTTATGTTATTGTGTTTTTCTATTTATTATTCAATCCCTGAAATTATCAATTCTTAAAAAATATAATTTCGACCTTACTTCAGAATTTTTTTGAGTAGGTATGTATCTATTCTGTGTCTATTCAATTACGTTTTGTTTATTTCTTTTGAGTAAAATTTTAAGAATTATTATCTTTCAGAAATGCATTTAATTTCAATTTCCCTTAATAGATTCCTTAAATTGAACGAATATATTTGTTTACATATTCATTGCTTTAATAAATATTCGTACTACTATTCTATCTTCTTCTAATAAAAAATGTTACACGTTTAACACATAAATGTATTTTCTCTTTCACATGTAGAAATACTCACACGCAGAACTCTTACACACAAAATATACTCCTTTAGATTTGAGGTAACAAAGCTTAAAATAATAACGTTCTGTTTAATATTATCTTTGCTCATGGGAAAACACTTGGCAATATCTATATTTCAAGAAATTTTTCGCTTAATTTAAAAAATGACTTTTCTAAATTCGTAGATCGGTGTTTTATTTAATCATTTATGTCTTTGTTCGTTGCATGTGAAGTGAACAGAAGGAAGAGCATTGCCAAAGATAAACCGAAAGCTACCAGCCAACAAAATCGAATCCACGTGTTGAAAGAGCATTTCGAGAATTTACCCGGAAACCCTCCGAACATTACTCATGAATCAATCACGAGAATTATAAGTAAGCCATTAGACATCAAACTAGGACCGTTTACTCAAGAAGAACTCGACTCGGTAGTGAGAAAAACTAAAATTGGAAAGGCAGCAGAAATATCCCCAGAAGTGTGGAAGACCAGAAAATTCGACGACATACTGCTCTGATACTGTAATACTGTATATAATCCAAATCCTATAGACAGATGGATGAAGAGATGCATCCTCCCCTTCTTTAAAAAGGGTGACATGATGATGAATTTGGTCATTAAGTTAATTTTCACGGCGATCTTATAGAATTTTTTTCTTCAGGGAAAGGCCATAAAATCAATGACATGGGCATCGAACAGTCAAGAGTAAAATCTAATTGAAAATTTATTGTGTTGATAAAAAAAAGTATCCATAAGAAAGCTTTATCCACTAACAAAGATCTACTTACTAATTTTTGAGAAACTTGATATCCAATTTGAAAAAATAGGGTTTTAAAACAGTGAAGTCTATACCTGAAAAAAATAAGGCTGTCATAAATAGTCTAGGATTAGTGATTAAGTATTAATCTTATTTTTTATCAATGAATTGCATAATCTTTTTTCTCAATAATAGCTTATTCCATTATATCATCCTCTCTATTGCTTGAAAAAAATTACGATTCACTTGAATAATTTTATTTAGTTTGTTTAAGGTTTGGTTATGGTGAAGGTTTTTTTCCGGGTGATAATGCATCTTGTTACAAAGCAAAGGAGATTAAAGCGTTTTCTACAGGAAGGGAATATAAAATAAATGTCATGGCCAGCGACCACAGTCCAGACCTAACTGAAAATTTATGGAAATTTTTTAAAAATTGTCATCTATAAGAAAGCTATATCCACGAAAGTAGATCTATTAATTGCTACTTGGAAAAGCTGAAACTACATAAATAAAAAATACTGTATTAAATTGATAAAATCTATACCTGAAAGAATTAAGGTCGTTATAGAATCTCGAGGAGGACTATTGTTTCTGATTTCTTTGCCTATGAATTCTATAACTTTTCCACAATATTGGATTGTTCCATAATATTTTCCTCTACATAACTTGAAAAAAAAAAAACCCGTTAATTTAAATAATTTAATCTTGTTTGTTTAAGGTAGGTTTTACAGAGCAACGATCTTTAACTATTAAATAAAAATGCTTTAGGCTTATATGTTTATCTACAGCTAAATTAAAAAAAAATCTTATTGAACATTGTCTAAGTGTGCAAGTTCGGTCATTTTTACTTGGGATATAAGAAGATATACATCTCTTTAGAAACATCAAGGTAAAAGTCCGTTCTCCGGATGGAGTCACAGATTATTTCGACATTCTAGCAGGTGTACTGCAAGGAGACACACTAGCCCCATACCTCTTCATCATCTGTCTACACTACGTGCTTAGAACATCTATTGATTAAATCAAAGAAAAGGGCTTCAAGCTAACAAAAGAAAGAAGCAGAAGGTACCCCACAAAAACAATTATCGACGCAGAACTACACTGATGGCGTATCGCTTCTGGTAAATACACCCGCCTAAGCTGAAAGCCTGCTACATAGTCTGGAACGAGCCGCTGCTGGCATTGGCCTCCATGTCAATGCACACAAAACGGAATATATATGCTTTAATCAAACAGGCGACATCTCCACACTAAACGGTAGCTCTCTGAGTTGACAAGTTCACCTATCTAGGAAGCAGTGTCTCATCGACCGAGACAGACTTCAATACGTGACTAACAAAGGCATGGGCTGCTATCGATAGGCTATCGGTCATATGGAAGTCAGACCTGACCGATAAAAGAAAGCGCCGTTTCTTCCGGGCTGCGGCCGTGTGGATACTGCTATATGGATGCACTACATGGACGCTAACTAAACGGATGGAGAAAAAGCTTGACGGCAAGTACACAAGAATGCTGCGAGCAATATTGAACAAGCCTTGGAGGCAATACCCCACAAAGAAGCAGCTGTATGTCGACCTACCTCCCATCACGAAAAATATCCAAGCTAGATGAACTGGACGTGCGGGTCACTGCTGGAGAAATAGGGACGAGCTCATAAGGGACAATCTCTTGTGGACCCCTTCACATGGTCGAGTAAAGGCATGGTGACCAGCTCGAACCTACATACACCAGCTATGCGTAGATACGGGCTGTAGCCTTGAGGACCTGACAGTAGCGATGGATGATAGTGAGGGGTGACGAGAGTGGGTCAGGGATGTCTGTGCTGATGGCGTGACGTGAGGATGATGATGATATTTTGAAAAATACATATAAACACATAAACAAATATACCCACACAACACACTCTCTCTCACACGTACACGAATATGTTGATGTCAATATTACTGAGAAAAGACGTTATTATCGTTTTATACTCATTTTGGACTGTTATACACGTCTTGGTTGCGAAATATTGTAATGATGGACGTACAGCTGCTGTTTTGTGGAATGTTGCCTCCAGGAGTGGTTCAATATATCTCGTAGCATTCTTGTGCAATTGCCATCAAGCTTTTTCTCTGTATGCTTAGTCAGTGTCCATGTGGTGCATCCATATAATAGTAACGACACAACCGCTGCTTGTAAAAAAAGTACGTTTTATTCTATTGGGTAGTTTTGATTTTCATATAACCAAAAGTTTATCGATAGCTGTCTATACCTTCGCTAGTCACGTGTTGATGTCATTTTCAGTAGATGAGACGCTGCTTCCCAGGTTGGCAAACTTGTCCACTAGTTTCAAAGAACCACAATTTAGTGTTGAGATGTCGCCTCCTTTATTAAAGCACATGGACTCTGTTTTGTCTGCGTTGAGATAGAGGCCTTTGCTACCTGTTGCCCGTTCCAGACTATGTAGCAGGAATTCGACCTGGGAAGCTGTATTTGCCCGAACGCTATGTCATCAGCGTAGTCCCCGTCCACAATAGATGATGCAGGGTATCGACTGCTTCTTGAGGTGCCTGTGGTGTAATGGTTATCGTCGTAGGAAATGAACACGACGATACGAGTTCAAATCCTGGACGAGACTGATTGCATTTCTCATAGCACTAATACCCTTGGGAAAGGTATGAATCCAATTATTCTCCCTCCAGCTATGGGTAAATAGTAGGGCAGATTAGGTTCTTCAGCCTTGGTGAAGCAACTAGTCTAGGAGAAGGAAAACTCTGAATTCAAACCTGTTAAACTCCGCTTAAAAAATTGACCTTGTGTCATATCCTGCCCGAGCATAGGGGTTGGTAAATATGATCGACTGCTTCTTGACTTTGCCAGAGTTAAGATATTTTCTTTCGTATAATCTATCGACGTTTGAACTAGGTAATCTAGGCATATAACAAACAAGTATGGGGCTAATGTGTCCCCTTGCTGCACACATTTGACGATCTCAATGAAGTCTATGTCTCCATCCGGTGGGCGAATTTTTACTTTTGTGTTTTATATAGCATCATTATGGCTGCGACTGTTTTTTTGGGAAGCTGTAAGCGAGAAGTATTTTTTTCATCTTCTCTCCGTGTATGGAGTTAAATGACTTGGAGAATTCTACTATGTGTAGAGAACGATGACATTAATAATAATTACACACACACACACACACATACACACAAACCCACACATACACATCTATATGTGTGTATTATTATTATTATTATTATTATTGTCATCATTCTCTCTATACATATATACATATAATTTTAGCATGTTTGAAATTTAAAAAAATCATATATGTTTAATCGAACTGCTCAGCCACATTTAACATGCAAAACAAGGTCAATTTTTTGGCAGGTTACTGCTGTTTTGAATTCTGAGTCTTCTTTTTTCCAGTTGTCTTACCAAGGCTAAAGAGCCCACTCTACCTTACTATAACCCATATCTGGTGCAGAACGGAGAGATTCATAGCTTTTTCAAGGACAATATTGGTTTGGTTTCTTTGTTTAATGGCATATCAACTTTTGTAGGTTATTTAATGCCAAAGCCATTCTTCTAGAAGAACAGTAGTGGTACTATTTAACCCATAGCTGGGAGGATAAGGGGGTTCATAGCTTTCCCAAGGGTATATGTCCGAAAGTGAACGTAATAGCGCGACTTGAGTACGAACTAGCTTACTACAATTCCGCAGTCCATCGCTTTAACCATTACACCACGAGGACAACACTGAAGTGAAATGCAAACAATTTCATCGTAGAATTTGAACGTGGTTCCTCTATTTCATTTCATACGATTATGGCTGTTACACTAAATGTGCCCTCATAACCTTTTTCAATTTTTTTCCCACGCGGACCATGCAAAACTAAAGTATTCAAATATGATATCTTGTCGACTGATCTTTTACACTACTATAGCCGGAAATTTGCGTTTATTGTGGACACTATAAATAGCCCTTTCAACCCAATCGAGAAATCATTCTCTTTCAGTATGTTGGTTGGTTGGTGGGATTTTATGGCATATCAACCTTTGTAGGTTATTAAACGCCAAATCCATTTTTTTGCAAATAATCAGTTCTATTTCAATCACATCAGTTTAGCATGAGTACACATTTTAATTGTCAAAAACGTTTCTATTTCAAGGTATTCAGTTTAGTCAAGCAGTTCTAATTCAGCTAATTCAGTTTAGTATAAGTATTGATTTTGTTTACACACAGTTAAATGTCAAAATAATTCTATATTAAACAATTCAGTTTAGGGTAAGTACAGTATAAAATAAAAAATAGCCCCATTTCAAACAATCCAGTTTAGCATAGCACACAATTTCAATGTAAGTACACAGTTACTTTGTCAAAAACCTTTCTACTTCAAGCAATTCAGTTTAGTCAAACATTTCTAATTCAAACAATTCAGTTTAGCATAAGTATACAGTTAGTTCTATTTAATCTATAGATAAGGCCCTATCAGGTGCTACCATTCTGGGCCTGAGTGGACCTGGTAGCAATGGCAATGAAAGGGTGCTCTGCATTTCTCAATCTCCAGCATCCCTAGAGCCTCACCATCAGATCGTTATGGTCATACCTAGGACAATCTTTAAATTGGGTTGTTGTTAATGTTCCTATGAGTGTAATATAATTATTCATGAATAATTTAACAATAACTCAATTTAAATCAATGGTTTATTCGACATTATTTTGAATCCCCTTCTGCTAATCTTCTTGTAGCTTGTTGATTTCTCTCAAGTAAAAATTCATTTCGATTTGAGCCCCAGAAACTTTCTACAAACGTTTTAACCTGAATTTCGTTTTATTCAGTAGATTTTGTAGAGAAGGAAAAGGATAGAAAACACCTGCTGTGAGGTTTGATGAATATAGTGGATGGGGGAGAAGAAACCAACGTTATCATGGGAAAACATTTCCGATTGATGAGGGCGGGGCAATTTTACACAAACGATATAGCTGTTGAGAATATGTTTTAACCTGAATTTCTTTTTATTCAGTGCATTTTGTAGAGAAGGAAAAGGATAGAAAACACCTGCTGTGAGGTTTGATGAATATAGTGGATGGGGGAGAAGAAACCAACGTTATCATGGGAAAAAATTCCCGTTTGATGAGGACGGGGCAATTTTACACACACGATATAGCTTTTGAGAATGTTTTAACCAGAATTTCTTTTTATTCAGTGCATTTTGTAGAGAATGAAAAAGATAGAAAACACCTGCTGTGAGGATTGATAAATATGATTGATTGGGGAGAATAAACCTATGTTATCATGGGAAAAATTCCGATTGATTGCGGGGCAATTTCTAACACACGTTATAGCTGTTGAGAATATGTCTGCGTTGAGTGTTTGATTATGGGTTACAAACTCAAAATAATACCACGATGATCCCCGAATACATACTACATAACTTTTTATTGGTGATGCTCAACCTTTGGTGTCGGCTTCGAAGATTCATCCTCGTCAATTCACTGCGTTTTTATGATGGACATTTTATTAAAGACGAATTTTTCGTCTCCAGTAACAATATCTTTTTGAAACGGTTCATTTCTCCACTTTGAAAGAAAACTTGTCGCTGTAGATATGCAATCTTTCTTATTGTTCTCAGCGTATGAGAAGCACAAACAACCAGCTCGCTTATTTATACTATCTTTTTCAAATGGCAACAGATTGTGGAATAGGATATAAAGAGGAGGTGCCCGTGGTGTTATGGTGGTTATCGTCGTAGGAAATGAACACGACGACACGAGTTCAAATCCTGGACGAGACTGATTGCATTTTACATAGCACTAGTACCCTTGGGGAAGGTAAGAATCCAATTATTCTCCCTCCAGCTATGGGTAAATAGTAGGGCAGACTAGGTTCTTCAGCCTTGGTTAGGCAACTAGTCTAGGAGAAGGAAAAACTCTGAATTCAAACCTGTTAAACTCCGCTTAAAAATTGACCTTGTGTCATATCCAGCCCGGACGGAGGGGTTGGTAAATATATATAATGAGTTTAAATGCAAATTCTCGAGGCCTTTTGCGTGGATTGCTTTCCAGCAACTTTTTCAAAGCTTCTTGATAGAGGTCTAATAAGCGTCCTGATCTTGATTCATCTTTCAAAGATGTATCAGTTGAACGATATTTTGAAAACTAGTTTCTGACTTGAGGGTTAGTAATGACACCTTGACTGTTAACTCTAAAAATTTTCTTAGCTGTTTGTGTGATGTTCCCCTTCGGCCCCAACGTTACATCAACTCTTCTAACCATTCCACTTCTTTACGGCCGGTGATCAACTAGTGGTTCCAATAGGGGTAACGCATATTTCTTTACCGCTACATCAAATACAATCGAGGGAACAGGAGAAAAAAGAACAAACGAACAAACACTTGAGGTTAACTCAAGTGCAAAAAGGGAGTTATGCAACACTGTATTTCCTGTGTACATATGTAGACTAACGCTAGCATGGATTTCTAGCGAAACTTTCACAAAGCAACTGGAATGCCGACTCATCTTGACTTGATCTTCTGTCACTGGTCTGGACCCTCTCTCATGCCGACTCGCCTCTCTGCTCCGGTGTCCGGTGTCGACTGTCTCTGTCTGTCCTTCGTCGCCAACTCCCCTCGAGCTCCTTTTCTCAACTCTCTTCTCGCGTTCCCTTACCACTCCCGGTCACGGCGAGATCTCAAGTCCAAAATCCTTTGTCTGGTTTCGCGCCAAAACAGACAAAGGAATCGTCTGCTTGGCGGACCACCTACATAGTGTTATATTTGTTTACCTTATTCTTAAACTGCCACAACATTACATGTCGAATATGCACTTTCAGTTCGTCTATTTAAGCGGCGTGGAATCAAAGATTAAATCATGATGCATATTCTTTCTTTTCTGAAACAAATATGACTGATGAATGTATTTTTAAATCAGGTAATTTCTGGTTGCATTAAAAACACTGGAAGTTTCAAATGCCTTCAAAAATTGTTCATAACAGCTTCATATTTGGTTTTTATCATTAAGGGTTTTCGGACTATTGTCTTCATCTTTATTCTTATTTCCACTAAGTCCTTTATTGAATCCAGCAGGACACATAGTGTTATGGTTATAGGCGTTGGTTCCCTAAGCTTCTAAGGAGACAATCATCTGGAGGTTGCAGGTTCAATCCTGACTGCAGGCAAGTAACAATACTTAACACTTGTACCCGGTTATGGCTAACTGAATCAGAACAGGCGACTCCCGTGGATTCAATAAAGGACGTAGTTCGAAGTTTCGTGTAGGTTCCCGAGTTTGACAAACACCTGAAGAAGGCCAGAGGACATATCGGCCGAAACATTATGGAAATAATAATATAGATGAAGAAAATATTCCGAAAAACCTTAATGATAAAAATCATCGAGCTTCGTATTAGAAATTTGACAATTCATATTTGGTCATCTATTAAAATCTGCCGAATTTCCTAAGTGTTTAGATTTCCTTCTGATACTACTATACGTACTCATCCACGTAAATACATATATATATGTTACATATATGCACATATACCCATAGAATTACGTTCATCCCCACATGCATATGCATATTTATTTGCTATGCTTGTGCACTTAGGGACAGAAGAGCTTATAGTGTCACAATGACTATTAATGTCTCCGAATTCTAAATTTAGTCCTCAGCATAATCCCTTTCTTTCTCAGTTGTGGTATTATATCTTCGAATGAGGACATGTCAAGCACGAAGAAGCCTTGCTCTTTGTTTTAACTCAGACGTATTTGAAGATGCGAGATGTGTTTTTAGAAAATGACAAGGCATAGCTAAACAACAGCTAAAATGCCAAAAGAAGCAATCATAAAGCGTCATTGGAAGACTTTTCCTCATCTTCCCAGCTAAGGATTTTGCAGCTGTAATCTATCAAATGATGATAATATATCTTGTAGTTTTAAAGGAAATAAATAGGAAGCATTACATTCAGATTGACTCTTTTATGAGCAAATGTGGGAAAATGGTGTTTTGTTGCTGAAAACTTGCTCTATCCAATGATGATATTGTGCTCCTTATTTCACTTTTACTTTAAATGAAAATAAATAGGAATCATCATTTTCAGATCAACTGTCTTATGAGCAAACCAAGTCTGCTAACTATGTAGGAAAATAGTGTTTTATAGCTAAAAACATGCTCTATCCAAAGACGATATTGTGCTATTTGAATCTGCTGTAGTTTAGATGTAAATAAAAAGTAAGCATTACTTTCAGATCAACTCTTTTATGAACAAACCAATGGTGCTGACTGTGGGAAAATAGTGTTTTGTAGTTAAAAACTTAATCTATCGAACAGTGTTATTGTGTTTTCTCTATTTGTTATTTCACCAGAAATAATCAGGAAATATTACTTTTGTAAATTTTAGTCATATAATCACACAAAAATAGATGGCTTTTTTATTTAATGGCCTGTGTTTCAACTGTGTCGATAAATTATCAAATGACATCTAACACAATAGGAAAACTGACAACCTGATTACTATTCGCATAACCTCATCACATATTTAGCCATAAGAGTCGATCAATAACTTACCAATAAATTTCAGTTTCCAATAACTATCTCTTATCCTCTGATATTGATCAGCTAAATCAATCCGATTATTCAATCATTTATTCAGTCTAATATCCTCTTCTTTGTGCACGCTCTGTCAGCGAGGCTTAAAAAACATTGATTTTTGGTCCCAATGTGGGGCAAGATCCCCTTAGAATGTATGCCCTGTCTATGGCATTAGTTACATCTTGTGAGGCTCTATTTCTGGAGTTGTGGAGTACCCTTTCATTGCCATCACTCCCAGATCCACTCTGATCTTGGGTGGTTGTATCTATCAAAGGCAGATCTGTGGTTTGAATATATCGGTTTAAAATTATTTGCATTCAATAAGAATACTTAATAACATATGATAGTAAATTATCTGTTTTACGAATAATTCATTGAAGCTATGATTATTTTCTAAGAATTATTATTAGTTACTTGTAACTATATAACTATGTGTAAACAAATGAATATCATTAAATAGAAATAAATACGTGAAACTATTTAGTATACAGCGCCATTGGCTTAATGGGTTGAGTGTTCGCCAATGGTCTGCGAGACTGGGGTTCAATCCTAGGTCGAATCATACCAAAGACTCAAAAATGGTGCTTGATGCCGCCTCGCTTATCCCTCAGCTTTATAAGGTAAGGACCATGAGTAAAGTGAAGCAATCCAGTGAATGGAGTAGTGCTCTCCCTACATCTCGGTGTAGTAGCTATTAAAAATGGAGCCTTCGGGTCACCCCCGACCAAAGTCCCTAATTTTACTTACTTATTTAGTATGCGTTATTGGATAGGAATAATTGTAACCATACAAGTGTTTGGTTGATTTTTATGGCATATTAACCATTGATGGTTTTAAAATGCCAAATCCTGTTTTTACATCTATATGATCTGTAAACATGTTTCGTAGATACACACAGTTAAATGACCAAACAGTTCTATTTCTAACAATTCAATTTAGCATGAGTCAACAAAGTTAAGTGGTTCCAAGTACTGTAATATATCACAAACAATTCAATTAAACATCTGTCATTTGTTTAAGTATAGTTAAATGATGAAACACTTCCCATTTTAACAATTTAATTTAGCCATTTATTTGCACTCGGTTTAAATCTCAAACAGTTCTATTTGACCTTTAGATAGGACCTGATAGGGTCCTACCACTCCTGATCAGAGTGGACCAGGGATCAGTGGTGATGAAGGGATACTCCGCATTTCCCATTACTGGAAATTCAACATCAGCTTCTTTTATGTGATATTCAGGATATTCGCTGGGTTGGGGCGGGGTCTCTTCCCTCCGCAGATATGTAGTCAGTGTATTCTACAGCCCCAGCCGACTGGACTGCATATATATGTGTGTGAATTATACGAATTAGATAAGAATACAACCAGTTGCAGAACTCTTTAAGCTCTACACAACCATGTACAATGACCAGAAATCTATAAACTCTCGAATTAAAATAACCCTAGACAAGATGACAAGCCATTAAAATCAATCAATCAATCAATCGATCAATTAATCATTCAATCATTTTTGTGTTTCATCTTCTAGTGTATATTTTTCAGATTTCTTGAGGTGATTATCCTGCAAATAAATCTTTGAAGTACGGCCACTGTTTAATGCTGGAGTTTGTTAATTATTATAATTAAGATACCCTGCCCAAACAATTACCGACGCAGACTATGCTAATGACATAATGTTTCTGTTAGATACACCCGCCTAAGCCGAAACTCTGCTACATAGTCTGGAACGAGCAGCTGCTGGCATAGGCCTCCATATCAACGCAGACAAGATGGAATACATGTGCTTTAATCAAAGAGGCGACATCTCCATTCTAAATGGTAGTTCTCTGAAACTAGTAGACATGTTCACCTACCGAGGAAGCAGTGTCTCATCAACTGAGACAGACATCAACACATGACTAGCAATGGCATGGGCAGCTATCGATAGGCTATAGGTCATATGGAAGTCAGATCTAACCGATAAAATAAAACTCAGTTTTTTTCCAAGCAGCGGTCGTGTCGATATTGCTATATGGATGTACTACAAGGACACTAACAAAACGTATGAAGAAAAACCTTGACAGTAATTACACAAGAATGCTGCAAGCAATAGTGAACAAATCCTGGAGGCAGCACTCCACAAGGCAACAGCTGTACGACCACCTACCACCCATCACAAAAAACTATCCAGGTTAGACAAACTAGACATGTGGGACACTGCTAGAGAAGCAGGGACGAACTCAGAAGCGACATACTCCTATGTACCTCTTCAATTGGACGAGCAAAGGCAGCACGACCAGCTAGAACCTACATACAACAGCTCTGTGCCGATACAGGATGTAGACTCGAAGACCTATTGAGAGTGATGGACGATAGAGGCAAGTGGCGAGAGAGGGTCAAGGAGATCCGCACTGGCGGGGCGACATGATGATGATGATGATAATTGTGGTAGCAAACACAAAAGTTGCGCTATATTGTGAAACATCAGTTAGAGGAGGCTAAAGTAGTATTCTACATAGAATTTGTGCGGAAGAAAAACTAAAGATCCTAATCTTAATCATATCATATTTACCAACCCCTCCGTTCGGGCAGGATGTGACAAAAAGTCAATTTTTAAGAGGAGTTTAACAGGTTTGAATTCAGAGTTTTCCTTCTCCTAGACTAGTTGCTTCACCAAGGCTGAAGAACCTAGTCTGCCCTACTATTTACCCATAGCTGGAGGGAGAATAATTGGATTCATACCTTTCCCAAGAGTATTAGTGCTATGTGGAATGCAATTAGTCTCGGCCAGGATTTGAACTCGTGTCGCCGTGTCCATTTCCTAGGACGGTAACCATTACACCACGGGCACCTCCTTGATCCTAATCTTAATAAATCCTCGAATAATTCTAATATTGATATAAAAATTCATCATCATCATCTTCATCACCGTCATCAAAGAATACCGATAGCAACGATTCCTTTGATTATCTCTTACCATCTGTTCCTATCAGCCAACGAACTTAGCAGGTTCTGCAAACGCATCCATTATCCACACAGATCCGGTTAAAGCAGGTCTTTACTTGTGTGTCCATATGTAGGAGTCCATAAGAGAACGTCGATTATGAGATTGACCTTACTTTCTCAGCAGTGCTCAACATCTGTTGTCCCTCTTATTTGGGTAGTTTGTGAGATGGAAGGTAAGTGACCATACAGCTATCGTTTTTAGTGGCGTGTTACATCTAGGACTTGTTCAAAATAGCAAGCGTAATTTCTATTTATCTTTTTCTCCAGTGGTTTCTTCATATAGTACAGCCATACAGTAGTACTGAGACGGCTACACACAGGAATAATTTCCGTTTTATTTCATCTGGTAGGTCAGATTTTATTATAGTCGATAACTTGTAAATAGCAGTTCATGCTTTGCCTATACGCATATTGAGATTGCTTTCAGTAGATGAGATATTGCTGCTGATGTATGTGATGTGGTCTACTGATTTTTGAGGTTTAGTCAGAGAAATTATTTAATTGCGTGCAAAAATTTAATTATTGGTATTACATAGCAATACATGGAACCATTTGACTGTTTGCAAATGAATGGATAATGTTGAATAGAATTATTCGTGTTAAATAGCAATACTTGAAATTATTTCACTTTGTGGCAACAAATGATTAATACTAAATAGAATCATCAGTGTAAGATACCAACACTTGAAACCATTTAACTGTGTGCAAATAAATTAGCTCTAATTTAAAATAAGATTACCAACAAACTATTCATTTACAAATAATATGTGTGTAACTATTTAGATGTGTGCCAACAAATGACTGTTGTTAAATTAAATTGATAATTTTTGAGAGGAATACTTGAAACCCTTTAACTGTGTGCAAACAAATGAGCTCTGGCTTGTTTAAAAGTGTTATCTAAAAATTATTAGTTTAGAAATCATATATACATATCATATATCACCTACTACAGTTTTTCTACTTTTAATCTATACACATATTACATATGATTGATTTTATGATTTAACCATATTCAGTTATTTACATAAGATAGATCCATGTTTATTTAACGAGGAGATGATGTCATCGTGATTAAAACACAAGAACTCTGTTTTATCCGAGAACACGTATAGATATAAATGCCTTCTGCGGCTTAATCCAAGCTATGCAGCAAGAATTCAGCTTAAGCAAGAAACCCTTGCGTTGCATAATTTGGTAATATCAATCCAACGGTACATATACAAATACACATTCAAATATACAATACAGGCGGACTCTGTTCTTCAGGTACAAACGGTTTTAGTAGTTTCTGACTTCAGTTCTTCGACACGAGGAGAGAGACGCAATTTTTACTATGCTAACCCGATCCCAATGCACGGCGCATCTTGTGGTGGTTAAGATCTCTGTCGGAAAGAGATCCGAAAATCCCAACGACATCTTCAACGGTAGAGAAGTCAATTCTCTATGCGCCAATGGCAGAGAACTATCTGTCTCCATGGTCCAATGTCAACTTTCAACTCTTTTTCAAAATCCTAAAAGTCTCAGGACCATCCCTTCCGGGTATGACGTCATCCACTCCAGCCTCATTTCCTGTTTGGGGGTTTATAATGACAATGGTGATTGTCATATCCTTTGCGCGCAAGCGTAAAACTGCACCCAATGACTATGCAACTGAATTCTTAACCCGAATAGTTCAAAGCCCAACAAAACTGAATGATAAAATATAATTAAAGAAAATATTTAAAAAAGTAATTCCTTAATTATATAACACTTGTTCATTTGCATAGTCTGAATCAGCAACGGTTTCGATGTTGTACAGTTTGGAAATAGATAATATCTCACAACACTCGTTTTAATTGCTTCCTTTCGAAATAAAAAAAAGATCCCCGTATCTTAGTTTTATGGCCGATCGTATATCCATATAATTTGGTCTGATACATGGTCTCTAATTTATAGATATTTAAAGAGGGAGATATACGCATAAACACTCCATATAATATCGATCCGACTTTTATATGTCCGTATGCTGACGCAAAACTGCAAAGTCGATTCATCGTAGTGATTTTTTTTATATTTTCACTGGAGATATATTAGCACCGTTTGATATTGTCAAAGAGATACATTAGCACCATATATATTTACTATATATTAAAACGCAGTTTCTTCCAAGCAGCGGTTGTGTCGATACTGCTATATGGATGCACTATGAGGACGCTAACTAAACGGATAGAGAAAAAGCTTGACGGCAACTATGCAAGAATGCTGCGAGCAATTTTGAACGAGTCCTGGAGGCAACACCCCACAAAGCACCAGCTCTACGGCCATCTACCTCTCATCACGAAAACTATCAAAGTTAGACAACCCAGACATGCAAGAAACCGCAGGAGAAGCAGGGACGAACTCATAAGTGATGTTCTCCTATGGACCCCCTCACATGGTCGAGCTAAAACAGGGCGACCAGCTCGAACCTACATACAGCAGCTCTGTGAGGATACGGGATGTAGCCCAGAGGACCTGCAAGAAGCGATGACCGATAGGGAGGGGTGGCGAGGGAGGGTCAGGGATATCCGTGCCGGTGACATGACATAGTGATGATAATATTCACTATCCGTCTTAATTACATACTATGAACGTCAATTTATCAAATAAAAGAAAATGGCTTTAAATTAAAAAAAAGACAAGAAACTGACGATATCAACTAGAAACTATTACAGGCGCAGACTATACAGATGATCCAGCGCTTCCTCTTATATACACATTGCCAAGCCTAATTCCTTCAGCATAGTCTGGAGCAAGTAGTGAAAGATATTAGTCAACGTGAACAGAAACCGGATTCCACGTGTGTTAAACAAGTAGGAACTATCTCCACTTTATGTGGCAAGCCTTGAAAGTTAATAGTGCGGTTCTCCAACTTCGGCAGCAATATCTCAACTTCTGAAAGCGATATCAACAGACGCCTAAAGAAGGCGTGGCTTGATATTGACTGGCTACTGATCATAAGAAATCACTCTGATAAAATAAAACAGGAATTCTTACTGGCAGTAGCCGTGACAGTACTACTGGATGGATGCACCACTTAGAATCTAACCAGACGAATTGAGAAAAAAAGCTACATTGAAACTAAACAAGAATGCTACGTGCTGTTTTGAAAAAACGAAGAATACGCAACTCATAAAACAGCAACTATACGACAACTTTCCTCCCATGTCATAAACTATTCGAGTAAGACAAACAAGACGATCCACTGATGCAGAAGTAAGGATGAAATCATAAACGACGTTATCCTTCGGACTTCGCTAGTGTTGGCTGATCAGTAAGGACTTGCAGCAGTATTGTGCGGATACTAGATACGATCTAGATGACTTTCTCGAAGTGATGGACAATCCACACTGACATAGATACAGGGGTTGGACGAAATAATGGAAACACCTCGAATCTTAGTATCATGAATTTGAAACTCCTATAAAACCATCAAACGTTTGTGATTCTTATGTTTTTGATTAATTATTAATTTTTTTCGTCTCATTTTATTAAAATTGTTGTTGTTTTTACAAATATAATCAGAAGAAATTAATCAATGTTCATTAAAATGGAAGATCTATCAGACTTTAAAAGTGGTCAAATTGTTAGTGCTCGTATGGTAGGCGCTAGGGTCCGAAAATCGCTGAATTATTTGGTTTAGCAAGGAGGACTGTCTCGAAAGTATTAAGGTCATTTGAGAAAGAAGGAAAAACCTCCTCACTGAAAGCAATTTCTGGAAGAAAATGAAAGCTGTCAGATAGGGACCGTTGGACTCTTATGTTGATTGTTAAGAAGGATCATAAGAATACTGATATATATATATATATATATATATATATATATATATATATATATATATATATATATATATATATATATATATATTACATGGCACTGTCTGTGACCCTGGGTTTCATGTATTGATATTGGCAGGGTATCGAATTGTAAATACAGATTGTAAATATATATAGTGCTGAGTGCATGAAATCCAGGGTCAAAGACTGTACCATGTAATATATATATATATATATATATATATATATATATATATATATATATATATATATATATATATATGTATGTATGTATGTAGATGGTCTATCATTGATATTGAGCACTATTTTACAATACTGCAACATTTGGTCCTCCAACTCACCAAGTTAGCTAGTAAGAAACATAAACCTCTTATATATATATATATATATATATATATATATATATATATATATATTTCAAGGCTGTCCTACACCAAACGAAAATGAATTTGTTTGAAATTTACAGGTGTTTTCATTATTTTGTCCAACCTCAGTACATAGATAGATAGGTAGAGAGAGAGAGAGAGAGAGAGAGAGAGAGAGAGAAAGAGAGAGAGAGAGAGAGAGAGAGAGAGAGAGAGAAATTTTGGTGACTCCGTGGTATCAGCACGTGTTGATGATAAGACGTATCATTTTATTAGAAGCTTGTTTATTAATTTATTGAAGCACATGTTCACTTGAGTTTGCATTGTATTACATACACATACACAATTACACTCACGATAAAAACAATCATATGTTTTGTAATCATACAAGTACAAATGAATGCAGTGCTTATCAATCTGCAACAATTATAATTTTAATTAGCAAGCCAAAAAAAAATGAAAGCTCTTGATAATTCATAAATGAGTATAAAATGTCAGCTAAGCCCATAAGGACCGAGTCACATATAATTCACACTGGCCTTATATATATATATATATATATATATATATATATATATATATGACTTTTAGATATTTTTTTTTATGCAGAGTAATACGTGGAGTAACCGGTGACACAATGTGATATTTGTTAATTTCGCGAAAGTACTAAGAAAATTTCATGAACAATTGCATTTCAGTAATACTTTGATAGAATTTAAGCTGCATTCTAATTGGTTTATGATAACTGGCTTCATCATCCGACTAATACTCATGAGATTTAATTTGAACTTCAACAAATTGATTGGTTATAAGGCATGTTAAACAATCAGAAGATATTTAATGCCTAGAGGTTAGGGAATCGTGGATATTACACATGGTGGCATGGTTTCTATTATCCGTATATAATATCATTGATACACAATTGTATAATTTCAGGTAATTGTTAATTATTTAATAATTGTTAATTATTGTTAATAATAATTCTTAATTTTTAATTAATAATTATTTGTTTGAACGCATTGATATATTTGACCATTAGATAGGACTCTATCAAGTGCTACCACTCCGGGCCAGAGTAGACCTGGAGCGATGGCAATAAAGAGGTACTCCACATTCTCTAAAGCTCCAGTATTACTGGAATCTCACCATTAGATTGGTTAAAAGTCATGTTAAACCATCAGAATATATCTAATGCCTAGAGGTTCGGGAATCGTGGACATTACACACAGTGGTATGGTTTCTATTATCCGTATATAATATCATTGATACACAATTGTATAATTTCAGGTAATTGTTAATTATTGTTAATTATAATTCTTAATTTTTAATTAATAATTATTTGTTTGAACACATTGACATATTTGACCATTAGATAGGACTCTATCACGTGCTACCACTCCGGGCCAGAGTAGACCTGGGAGCGATGGCAATAAAGAGGTACTCCGTATTCTCTAAAGCTCCAGCATTACTGGAATCTCACCATCAGATGGTTTAGTGTCATATCCGGGACACTCGTTGCGGGTAGGGGTCTTCCCTCTCTGCAGAAAAGTAGTCAGTATATTCTACAGCCCCAGCTGACTGGACAAAATCCTTAGTAAATGATTTTTGCTTCAAATAACTATTCCTATAAGAAATAATTTAGTTATACGGCATCAAGTATTCCGTTTGAATACAAATATTTTTAAACAGATCCATGCAATACATAAATGTGACCCTAACAGGAACTGATACTCCCGGCCAGAGTGGATCTGAGAATAATGGCCAGGAAAGGTTACTCGCATTCCCTATGGACGGCGAGTGGTATAATTTGTATTGTATTAGGAAATGGATACCACAAACTGAGTTAATCTTCTGACCAAACCTGTTTACAATTTCACTTCGCGCTAATCCAATTTGGAAATGGGCCGGTCGGCTAAACTGCAGCATTGCAATCTTACCGCCAAATACAGGTTAGTGTCATATCCAGGACACGCGTTTTTTGTTGGAAGAGGTTTTACCACTCTGCCAGGAATGCAGTCAGCCTATTCTATATCACTCATAAAAAATCTGATGCTGTCTAAGCATCAAATTCTATTCTGATGAAAACTAATATTTTCCAAGATTTAAAGATGGATTTATGGAGGAAAGAATAAATCGATTCTGATTGGAACTCTTAAGATTCTCCATGTTTGTGACTCTCGACATTTCTCGAAACCAATGAGATTTTGTTTGTGACTACATAAAATATACCATTCAAACCAAAGAGCTTTTGCTACGGCTCTATACGGTATCAGTAAACGCCAATCTTAAGAAAGAAAGTCTGACGTACCCTTATAAAATGAAAGTCACGGGGCATTAGAGTTACATTTTACGGGTACGGCAAAGCATGTGCTCCCTCATTCAATACCTGCCGGCCAGGGCTGTGTTTATCGCTGGTCGTCTAAAGCACACTAAAATGGGAAATACCACGGAATTAAGTATTTCTGAGATCACCACTCATGCGTGACTCCCAACTATGAAATAACTTTATGTTTTCGTAGGAAGACGGATAAATTCATAGTAAAGATAACGTGTCAACCTTTGAGACAATAGGAAAATATGAATGCAGAATACAGCAAATTAACCACAAGGTATAAAAGAGAAACCTTCCAACAGTAGGGCCGAAGCAAAAGGTCTGACCATCCTTATAAAACTTTTTTCAGAAAGAAAAAAAAAGGTCTGACAACGACAACATAACCTTTTTCTCAGAAAGAATAAAAAAAACGGTCTGACAACAACTATAAAATATTTTTCTCGGGGAAAATAAAAAAAAGGTCTGATAACGACCACAAATTATTTTTTTAAGAAAGAATAAAAAATGTCTGAAAACGACCACAAAATATTTTCTCTGAAAGAATTAGGAAAAAAGTTCTGACAACGATTACAAAGTATTTTTCTCAGAAAGAATTAAGAAAAAGTCTGACAACGACAACATAATATTTTTTCAGAAAGATTTTTAAAAAAGGCCTGAAAACTATAACAAAAGATTTTTACAAATAGAAAAATATGGTTTAACAAAGACAATAACTATTTTTTTCCAGAAAGAGAGATAAAAAAGGGTCTGACAACCACTAAAAAACATTTTTCAGAAAAAAAGTCTGATAACGACTTCAAAAAATTTTCTCAACGGCTACAAAAACGTTTTTTCCGAAAGAAGCGAAAAGGTCTAACAGCGATTACAAAACAATTTTTCTCACAGGAAAATATCTTCGACACGAAAATAAGTTGTATTATATAACGAACAAAAATGGTACCGGTCATACTAACACTATGAACTCCAAGTTTTACAATAGCAACCTAGAAGAAACTTTGGTTGAATAGCTTGAAAAAAAAATGGAAGACGCTTTCTTGGCTTTCAAAATAATCGAAGGCCCTATAAATCCCTAAAAATTTTTATATTGATTACCATGCTAAAACGAAAGTAATTTATTATAACATAGCAAATACTAACTATGATTTTGAAAGTATTTCTGTGTTTATTTAGATTGTTTTAACCACTCATCAGTTTGGTTTTGTTTGGTTTCTTTGTTTAATGGCATATCAACCTTTGTAGGTTATTTAATGCCAAAGCCACCCTTGTATAACCACAGTAGTGGTACTATTTAACCCATAGTGGGAGCCGCTCATCTGTGTCCGTGTTGACCTTTGGTGATATCGATACATGATCGATTGGGTCTTAGTATAGTTGGAAGAAATAATAAAAAGGGAATAATTGAGAAGATTCAATAAAATCAACGTACAAAGAAAAATAATTAATTTAATAATGGAAATATTGGAAGGAAGTAGAGTAAACGAAGAGAGAGAGAGAGAGAGAGAGAGAGAGAGAGAGAGAGAGAGAGAAGAAAAAAGGGATGCGTGAAAAATTTAAATGAAAAGGAAAATGAAGTGATTTTAAGAGAAAACGGGAAAGAGAGAAGTAGCGAAAACTAAATAAATGAATAAAAATCTACTAATTTATTTTTCTCATTTATTGTTTTTATTTGGTCAAGAAAATGTAAAGATATGAAAAGAAAAAAAAAGAGTTAGAGAAAAACAAGAAAACTAAAGGGAGAAGTTAAAACAGAAAGAAAGATAAATAAAAAAGATCTGATTTCAGAAAAAGTATAAAAATCGGGAAGTTGAAAAAAGAAAAGAAAAAGATGGTTGTAAACGTCAAAATAGTTGATGGAAGGAAAAAAAAAGAAAGAGTTAGAAGAAAAGGAATAAAAAAGGAAAAAAGGAAATAATCTTTCAAAAGAAATGAAAAACTAAACACAATAAAATTAGGAAATAGGCGTACAGGAAAAAATGGTAGAAACAAAATCAATAATCATTCAATGTGAAGAAAATAAAAGAAACGGACAAAAGTTCTAAGAAGTAGGAGGAATGGCAAAAAAAAAAAGAAGACGAGAAATTGAACGGAAAAGAAATAAAGAAAGAAAACAGCAATGTTAGTAAAAAAACGGTGAAAAACAGGAAATCAAGAACTATAATATGATGCATGCTGGGAGTCAGAAGAAAGAAGAAAAAACAGAAAAATATGAAAGGCGTGAATTATATGACATCGGAACCAAGATGGCGGAGTCAAATGAGGGCAATTGATTTCCAAAACGAGAAGGACAATAACTTATGAAAATGAACTGTTCAATAAAAATCTTCGGAAGATTCATATTCGTCAATTGTGAAACAACAGCAGCAAAACGGCTCATACTTGTCACATGGCAGAAATTTCAAGAAAATTAAAAAAAAAATCATATTAAAAAGTCAATGCATTTTTTTCATTCTTTTTGAAATTTAGAAATGTAGAAAAATTGTCGCTTACTTTTTTAGCAGCTTAAAATATCTGAATATTTGTTGGTTTTTTTTTAAATGTGTTCATTATTATCTAACGTTTCAGTTATGTCGTGCTGTGTTGATGAAATGAAAAAATCATACTGAATGGTCATCCAAGCTTAGTGTTTATCCTGTTTTCCTTTCGAACAATTGGTTGTATTGATGCAGTGCGAACTGATAGAAAATCAATTAGATTAAACATTATTAACTATTATTTTGCCTTAATTACTGATGTATACAATTATCATTACTTACTCATATTACGTACTAGCTGGAAGATTGTCATTATCAAAAATGAAGTACACAGAATCGCTTTTATTAAAGTTTAGGATAATTATTCGTGAGCCGTATGTACCCGTCTTACTCACGGGTAGTAAGATAGTTATTAGTAGACATAAAGAATCTACATTCACTTTTATTAAAGTTTAAGATAACTAACTGTCTTTTAAAAGGTTAAACTAGCGGTACTTATCCACATCACATATTAGAATTACTTCCAAATAATACTTATTGCATATATGTATAGGGTGCTTCACAATTTTTGAAACAAAATGATCGGGCACAAATCAAGAACCACAAAGCATAGAGAAATAAAAATGACATCTATTGAAAGGATGATAAGTAATATACGGGGATCTGGAACCATTTAGTCTGAAGCATGAACCAAAATGTAAAGAGGAGCCCTAGTTTTTATGTTCCAGATTTCCGCCGTTCAGTTGAAGGCACTGTTGAATGCGAGACCGTTCATCCTAGGAGTTCGGATTATTATAGGTGGCTCAGGTGGTAGGGAACCCGTTGCCCTACAATTTTTAAAAGTGTCATGAGCTTGAATGTTTTTTACCAACTTAAAAAACTGATTCCTTTTTGGAAATGTATTAAAGTTGAACTTTGTTCTGTATCTTGTTTGAAGAATCCTGAAAGACTTAGTTTCGTTATATTTCTTCAGACAAAAAATCGTCGGGGTATCCTAAACTGCATCTGATGGGGAGGTTTCATTTCTGGATATTTGGGGAGTATACAAGAACACTTTCATTGCAATTACTCCCATGTCAGCTTAAGCCCAATATTGCCAGATCTGTTAGTGTCTCGTCTATCGATCTAATAGATCTATTTAAAAATCATTTATATTCGATTGGGCTGTTTAAAATATCCCTTTAGAAACAATTACACAATGTAAATATGAATGTACCATGAACGCGGTTTCCTAACAACTTGGCAAAATATAACTCTGGACGAGTTGGCACGCCGTTAAAATCAAACTATCAATTATATTACATACAGAATGTAAGATTGTCTTAATCAAGATAAAAACGTTGTTCTTTAAGTTTACGATCATTTTTCGTATTCAAAAGAATGAAATTTGAAGTATTTACCCATATAACATATAGGCGGCAAAATATTCAATATACAAAATAAAGTAAGTTGAGTTGCTTTATTAAAATGAAGGTAACTATTCATTTCTTAAAATTAAGCTAGCAATATCTCCCACATTAAAAATAAATGACTAGGTCACTTATATTAAAGTTGAAGATAATTTGTCGTATTTAAAAAGAGTTAAACTGGTAAAAAATATTCATATTGCATAAGGTTACATGAATCTATTTAATACAAACATATCTAACCTCTATGTTAGTTCGTTCAAACCTATCTACCTTAGCTTATTCCAATCTATCTATCTATCTATCTATCTATCTATCTATCTATCTTTCTCAAAGTGACGTACAATCTTAGTTCTCTTCACTTTCTATATTCAAGGCAGTTGGGTAAAATGTCAAATTTCAGTGTATCTTGGGGTCTGTTAGCTGTTTCTAAAGTATCATACTATCTCTTCGTTGTTTTAACTCTGCGGTTCTATCAGAAGGTTCTCTCTACGTATTGCATTATCTCAGGCTTCACTTTACGTTTCTACTTTCACAAGTCTGGTAAAGGGCCATCACAAAGTATCGTATTATCGTAGGCCTTTTAAATTTTCTTTTTATTTAGAGGAATGATATTGTGAATTGAATTACCATGACCAGAACTATAATATATATATATATATATATATATATATATATATATATATATATATATATGTATATATATATATATATTTATATATATGATATAATTCCTCTTATAAAAAAAAGAAAATGCAGATCTATATCCTTGCCCTCGAGGTCATAATAATTATGCAGATGCGTATTTCTAATCCTCTTGGGAACACATGGCCCTGGAGGTGACCGAGTCCTCTGTAAAGAGTACGGATGTAACTTGCAAGACACATTCAGGTTGAATGGCTGCGCAGTTACCATGACGAATTAATTTGGCCTCATTTGTGTGCGATATGGATTGATTCTTCAATTGTAGAGCTTTAGTTCTGGAATCTGTGGTCGGTGGTTTGATCTCCAGTGGTAGAGATCACGGTATACACAGCTGATGAGACCTAATAAGGTCGAAACAACTGTCCAGTGTTTTTGTGTGTAAGTGTTCGCCGTATTTTCTGGTCATGGGAATTCAATTCAGAATCTTAGGCCTTCTCCTCTTTTTTCAAAGTGTTGTATTATCTTAGGCTTTCTCTCTTTCTCGCAAGTGTCGTATTATCTCAGGCTTTCCCTGCTTCTCCACCCTAGGAAGTCTGGCACAATGCTAGAGCCTTGAGGGACGGGAAGTCTTGTAGCTGATTTTGGCAGGTTTTCTGCTGCACTCTGGCGAGTAACGAAACCTGTTGTTTTTTGATATATCTATAATTTCAGGAGTGGTAGTAGGTGAGGCTATGAACAATATCAATTTTCACCTAATTTAGATTTCAACTATTAATTCTGTGGCTTTGATTTGCTCCATCTTTTATTATTCGATTTAATCTCACCTTTTACCATAAAAGGATCGGTCTTTCCTATTTTTGAATCCCTACTGCTTTTCTAATCACCTGATATTACGTCAGAAACGTTTCTCCACATCTGAATTTAGAAAAAAACGTTATTTCAAAATTCTCGTTCTAAGGCAGCCTACACGTATGATTAACAGGCCCTAGTTTCCAGAGTCAAAACTATCGTCGATTTCGCATTATAATATCTGGTAGACATAACAATTTGTTAGGATTTCCTCCAGTTCTTTCAGTCCAAAAGCAATATATTTTTTTTCATTTTTCTTTCTCATCAAATTTGACTGTTTCTCGATTAATTCTCTTAATATCAATTTCCGTTAATTTTCACTGTTCTCATGTAATAACTTTATTTTTCTTAAATCCAATTCGGTTGTTTCTTTATTCTGAATAATGTATTTATTCAATTTGGTCTTCGATTCACAGAGTGGTTCACCGGGTCATAGTTAGATTAAATTGTGTCAGATAGCAAACTTTGAAGACATCTAATTGTGTGCAAGTAGAGCTATTAGTGTTTTATAGCAATATATGAAACCATCTGTGTGCAGAAAATAAATAACAATGCCTGAAACTATTTAACTGTGTGCAAACAACAACCACCCCTTAAAAACAAGCAATTTAAATATGTGCAAACAAATGAGGTTTAGCGTGTTAAAAATAGCTTCAAACTATTTCTTTACAGATTCTATATATGTATATAATCATAATGTTTAATATCGTATTCAGGGCCCTTGTTGGTGGAATCTTACAGACCCAGCCGACTGGGCTTCAACAGACATATTGAAGTTAAATATATATATATATATATATATATATATATATATATATATATATATATATATACGTTGTGTCATCCACAGACAGACAGTGTTGTTTTATTACAACTCTTTCGTGTGGCGAGACATGTAGGACGATCCAAGCACCGGAGTGCTCAATTCGTTAAAAGAGTTTTGCATTACGCAGAGGGCATCCGTTAATTGTGTATTAAATTACCTAAAAGGATTGATATGCCATAAAAAACAATCAGTCACATATCTATCTTTAGAGAAGTTATTTTTGATCTATCACGCAAAATGTGTTACCTCTTCTCTAATATGTCTAGATATTTACAGTAGTAATGATCGTCTTTCCTAATAAGGAAATTTGGAACTTTTTCTTATTTATACAATTTCTTTTGATATAAATAGAAGTGATCAACATCCTGTTTACGTGTTTATTGGTAATGACATCACGAAAGCGTGTATTATTGCTCTGTATATCAACATGTACTTTGATACACGTATTTAGGCTATTTCGTAACCGTTAGAATGATTAGACATATATTTTTCACCAATTATAATTTTCAAACTGCTCGCGTGGCACCTATAAAATCGTAATTTTCCTTTAACTTGAAGTTAGAAAAAAAATTACTTGGAATACACAAAACACATCAGGTAGAATTCAAAGCATAAATTCACTTTATTACACCCTTGACATCGTAAAACGAACGCAATACGGTAGCTATGCACTGCTTTCAAACTTGTACTGTCACAGCATATAAAATAGATCGATCATCGTCCCTTCTTATCTATCTATCTATCTATCTTAGCCACCAAAACTGTGGCATCACCCGTGATTGGTGGCTGATGAGGATAGGATATCATGTGTTCTCACGCATTGTATGATATAATATTTAAAAAATTCTGTCAGAGTCTGTTCCTATCTATCTATCTATCTATCTCCGTCAGTTCCAATCTATCTATTAGTCACATCATCAAGTCATGCTAAGTAAACGGAATTCCCTGACTCATTTGTCCGATGTCTTTATCATTAATTATTCTTGGGGGTGTTCTAGACTGCATACTGTGTTCACACAGACCTGATTTCTTGTTCATTTTACTTGGATGGTTTTTGATATGGGAGATGAGTGGCTGTACAGCTGTTGTTTCGGAGGGTGTTGCCTCCACGATTTGTTTCAAACAGTTCATAACATTCTTGTGTAGTTTCCATCAAAAGTATTCCTAATGCAGTCTGTAGCCATGTGGTGCATCCATACAATAATCTTGACACACCTACAGATTGGGAAAAATCCCGTTTTAGCAGTCCATGCTTCTTCTAGGTCTATGTTAACATCATTTTCAGCAGAAGGAAATCGGCTTAGGCAGGTGTAAGATATATATATATATATATATATATATATATATCTCAAAGTTCATGCGTGTAAAGCAAGAAAAGGCCATCTTCACTTTAAGTGGAAGCCTCTGGAATTTGTAGACCAATTTGCATACCTAGGCAACAATATCTCATCTACTGAAAGTGATGCCAACGAGCACCAAGGGAAGTTCAGGACTGCTTTTGATCAGTTGTAGATTATATGGAAATCTGATCTCCCTGTCAATCTAAACCGGAATTTCTTTCTTGCTGTGAGTGTAACGTAATTGAACGGCTCATATGAAAATCGAATGAATGAATGAATAAATAAAGCAGACAGTAGTCACCGAATTACAAGGCCGAGGCATTTGTTGTAATTAAAAATGACTAAGGAAAACTGTAGGTCCGAAAACTTGTGCGCATGCGCAAGCAGAAGGGAAAGGACAGCTTGTGTCCTTTTGAGAGTTGACAGCAAGGCGCGAGAAGGTGAAGACGTCAGTAGAACGCCAGCCACGAAGATGTAAGGGACGGAAGTTTACGGGCCTCAAATTCTGGGACGCCCCAAAAGAGGTTTCAGACGAAACGGACAAGTATGTTAGAACCAGGAAAAATTTAATGTCAGAGTTTGCTCATCTTTTTCTCACTAGGCAACGTTGCTTAATTTTGTCTAGCTGAAGGTCGTCTCAAGTTTCTATATTTCTTTCTTTCAGTCGGCGGCTACTTGCTACCTAGTAGTAAATAAACCTTTTGGTGTATGTTGAACAGAGTTTCGCATTTGCCAACTTGTTACCACGACGAAATCATAACGGGCATCTAAAGTTGCTTCATTACAGCTATGTCACATGAGTTTGTCGGAAATACAGTATAGATGCACCACCTAAACTCTAACGAAACGCAAGGAGAAAAAAGCTGCATGGGAACTACATAAGAAAAACAGACGAACAAGATATGCATTTTATAAGAATGAAATCAGAAGCAATGTTCTCTTATAGACTCCTACCTATGACCACACCAGTGTTGGACGATTAGAAAAAACTTATTTACATCAGTTTAGTGAGGACAATGAATGTAGCCTTGCCAGGGTGGACAATAGGGACCGATTGCAAGAGAAAGAGAGAGAGAGAGAGAGAGAGAGAGAGAGAGTAAAGGGATTCTGAGCTATTAGACATGATATACATATATATATATATATATATATATATATATATATATATAAATATATATAATTAGAGACAGTCCAAAATTAATTTTATATATATATATATATATATATATATATATATATCTTAAATTAATTTTGGACTGTCTCTAATTAAATAGATTTGACACAAAGATCAAAATGTGTGAGGCATAGAGTGAGGATTGAACCTATTACTATCTAGTCTGTAAGACTAGATAGCTAAACATACTCTATGATGAGAAACCCCAAGGAAGTTATTCATTGGCAGATCTCAAAATATAGATAATCAAATCTCAAGATAGGTAAATGTAAATAGGTTCACCGGTTTTAATGCAGTTTAAAAGAACGGTAGAAAAAATTGACCCCTGGGGCTAATCAAATCTAGACTGATGATTTAAAAATGTTGATCTTAATTACAACATGGAATAGATGTGTTATATATAAAGCTATCAACTCACGCACATATATGTACAAGTACATACATCCATATATATATATATATATATATATATCAGTGCGTGTGTGTATGTGTTTAAGTGTGTATATATGTTTAAATATATATATATATATATATATATACAGAGAGAGAGAGAAAGAGAGAGAGAGATCATCATATCAAATCGTGCTAACTGTACAGAATTATCTGATTACCATTTGCCATCTGTCACAGTTATTCATCACTCCATGCAGGTCCTCTAAACTGCATTCAGTGTCCGTACAGACCTGATGCTAGTAAGTCCAACATTGGCACATCCATGTGTTAGAGTCCATAAGAAAACGTCGCTTATGAGTTCCTTCTTACTCCTCCAGCAGGACCCACCATGTCTTGTTTTGCTTGGATTTTTTTTAAAGATGGGAGGTAAATCCCTTGCAGCTGTTGTTTTGTGGGGTGCTGCTTCCAGGATTTGTGCAAAACAGTACGCCGAATTCTTTCTGCCGTTCTTATCTAGTTTTTTGTCCATGCGTTTCATTAGAGTCCTAATGGTGCATCCATACATTAGTACTGACACAGCTATAACTCGGAAGAAAATCCAACATCATTTCACCCGAGAGATCAGATTTCCCTGTGATTGACTCTTTATCAATAGCAGGTGCCCGTGGTGTAGTCGTTATCGTCGTAGGAAATGGACACGGCGACACGAGTTCAAATCCTAGACGAGACTGATTGCATTTCACATAGCACTAGTACCCTTGGGGAAGGTATGAATCCAATAATTCTCCCTCCAGCTATGGGTAAATAGTAGGACAGACTAGGTTCTTCAGCCTTGGTTAGGCAACTAGTCTAGGAGAAGGAAAACTCTGAATTCAAACCTGTTAAACTCCGCTTAAAAATTGACCTTGTGTCATATCCTGCCCGAGCGGAGGGGTTGGTAAATTGTATCAATAGCAGTTCACACCTTCCCTATGCGTATGAACAATTTCGCTTTTCGTAAATGACGTAATGCCCCGAGGTATGTGAACTTCCCTACTAATTTAAGAGGCTTGCCACTTAATCTAAAGATGGTTCCTTCTTGTTTAAAACACATGGTTTCTGTTTTATTCACGTATACATTGAGGCTCATGCCTCTTCCTGCATGCTCTAGCCTATGAAGCAGAGATTCCGTTTTGGCAGCTGTATTTGCTCGAAGTGCTCGATTATCTGCGGAGTCTGCGTCTGTCATACTTTCTGTTGTATCTCGTCTAATTCATCTCTTTTTTAATGACATTATTTTCTTCTATTAGATTTATTGGCATTCAGTTTTTGGGGAGACAATATGTTAGTAGAATTTACTCCATTTCTTCTCAGTCTATCGAATCAAATGCCTTGAGGAAATCTACGAACAATAGTGTTGCCTCGAGATTTTTCGCACGAACTCCTTCGATTATTCGATTGATTGTCAAAATTTGTTCAGTCATGAATCTATTTCTCCGATAGCAGTTCTAATTTTAAAAAAATTAATGACTTCTGGTCACATACAATTGATAAACAAAGCATTATACACCTCAGCAGTTATAGCAGTTAGGTCTATGCATCCATAGTTTTGATTGATTTCTATGTGACTTTTCATCAGGAAGGGAAGGATGCATACATTTGTTCATTTATCAATAGTATCTTGTTCATACAAAGCGTTGTGTAACCGAAGGAGTACATCGTCAAATTTTCTTATCTATGGAAGACAAGAAAATTAGACGATGTACTCCATGAGGACATAGCTGTAACGCTAAAGATACAATGAGAAATGTGCTCGACAATTAGTTTTCAACTCTTCAATGAAAAGAAGATTTTGCAAACTTTTGCTACATTATAATTGTTGTTGGTTGGTTTATTTTATGGCATATCAACCTTTGTAGGTTATTTAACGCCAAATACATTTTTATGTAAATAATCTGTTCTATTTAAATCAATTCAGTTTAGCATTAGTACACAGTTTAATTGTCAAAACCATTTCTATTTCAAACTTTTCTAACAGTTATATGTAACAATTCAGTTAAGTGTAAATACAGTTTTAATGTCGAAAAACGGTTCTACTTCAAATAATTCAGTTAAGCATAAGCACGCAGTTTAAATGTAAGTACGGTTTAATTGTCAAAAACATTTCTATTTCAAGCTATTCAGTTTACTCAAACAATTCAGTTTAGCATAACTATGCTGTTAGTTCTATTTAACCCATAGATAGGGCCCTATCAGGTGCTACCACACCGGGACAGAGTGGACCTGGGAACGATGGCATATAGTTGTTGTATAGCCTGATTCAACTATGCGTATACATATGCATGCGGAAACATAGTCAACACAAAAATGACGAACGAAAACACTTCTTTTGAAAAATATACCTCTCACACTTTATTCGAAATGGTTGTGAAAGGGTTACGAAAGGGTTGTGTGTGAGAGGTGAGTTGGAGACTGAACAAACTGCAACATATTGACCCCCAGTTCCTTTGTCTTTAGCAGGAGTACTTTCTCGTTCTGCTGGGCTGCTCAATCGGGGGTCCTGGGGGCCAATAACCCACTGCTGGGTGCTGGTTCTCTATACAGCCTCTTATCTCCAACTAACTGACTCCAACTAACTGAACCTGTCTGTGGCACCGGGTTATATAATTGTTTGACCTCCACCTGCTTCTTGTGGGCGTCACATCGGCACCCAATTCAACCCGTCCATAGTCAAGGTTATACCCTGATATCTTCGACCGGGTGCACCTGTTCCTTGATTGGCGGCTGGGTCGATGGTCAATATGTTACATAATTATAGTGAAAGAAAAAATGATGCAAGTTAGATATTAGTGAAAATAGAATGACATGAAAATTGAACATATTTGAATGAAACACACACACACACACGCGCACACATATATATATATATAAGCATAAGTATATCTATATTTTTAGTGCGTATATATGCGTGTGAATATTATCATTGATACACGCCTATAGAAATATGGTATTATTTCTAATTTTCTTTCTCT
The DNA here is from genome assembly GCA_963585895.1 of Sepioteuthis lessoniana. Classification (NCBI taxonomy): domain Eukaryota; kingdom Metazoa; phylum Mollusca; class Cephalopoda; order Myopsida; family Loliginidae; genus Sepioteuthis; species Sepioteuthis lessoniana. The sequence continues at coordinate 25,731,178 of OY757910.1, read as the reverse complement.
TTACAATCACACACACACACTTATATATATATATATATATATAATCATTTTCTTCAAGGCATGGCGATACCACGGATTCTATTGACTGTTTCCTTCTGTCTGTCTGTCTGCCTACCTATGTCCCTCGAAATCCATCCCTATCAACCATCAATCTTGCTAAGTATTCTTGAGGGCATCTAGTGTCTGATCAAAGCTTTTTTTTTGTGGTTGGCCAACATTTTGTGGTTGTCCATGTGTGGGAGTCCATCAGAGAACGTCCCTTATGAGTCCGTCTTTACATCTCTAGCCGTGTCCCGCAACCCCTGCTTGTCTTACTTGGATTGTTTGTGAGATATGAGGCTAGTGGCAAAACAGTTGTTTTCAGGAATCGTTCAAAACAGTTCGCTGCTTCCTTGAATAATTTTGATCCAGTTTTTTTTTTTCATGTCAAGATCAAATAAAGGAGAATGGTTTCACACTAAAAAGGTAAGAAGCAGATAATATCATGCAGAAACAATGACAAATGCAGACTATGCAGATGATCTAGCGCTTCTCGCAAATACACATTTCCAAGCTGAATCCTAACTGCATAGCCTAGAGCAAAGAGAACGAGGCATTGGCTTTTACATAAATGAAAATAAAATCGATTTCATGTGTTTTAAACAAGAAGGAGCCATCTCCATTCTAAGTGGTAAGCCTCTAAAAATACTCTAACAGTTGACATATTTCGGCAGGAATATCTCATCTACTGAAAGTGATGTCAACATACATCTGTACATTGGCTTGTATTGCTATTGACTTGTTATTGATCATATGGTGATCTGGTCAGGACAATGAAATAAAATGGGATTGCTTCCAACCTATAGCTACGTCTATACTATTGTATAGATGTACCACATATACAATAAAAAACACATTAAGAGAAAACTCGATGGGAATTACACAAGATGATTATGTGTGATTTTAATTAAACCCTGAAACTAATACTCCACCAAACAGCAGTTGTATTGCCACCCCAATTCTCAAAAAAACATCCAAGACGAACAATACATATCAGGCACTGCTGGAGAAATAAGGATGATCTCACAGGTGACATTCTCTTGTGGACTCCTCAAGGACTTACATACATTAGGCCTGGATGGACACTGGATGCCGTTTAGAAGGCCTACCAGGAGAGATGGATGATAGAGATGGAACGACGTGAAAAAAATCAGGATAGCCTGTGCTCTCAGCGCGACGAGTATATTCATATATATGGAGGTGCCCGTGGTGTAATGGTTATCGTCGCAGGATATGAACACGGCGACACGAGTTCAAATCCTGGACCTGACTGATTGCATTTCACATAGCACTAATACCATTGGGAAAGGTATGAATCCAATTATTCTCCCTCCAGCTATGGGTAAATAGTAGGACAGACTAGGTTCTTCAGCCTTGGTGAGGCAACTAGTCTAGGAGAAGGAAAACTCTATGTTCAAACCTGTTAAACTCCGTTTAAAAATTGACCTTGTGTCATATCCTGCCCGAGCGGAGGGGTTGGGTAAATAGGAAGTATATATTCATATATATTGGTCATATCGAAGAGCCGTTGAACTCTTAAGTAAGGTTAATAGTCAACTGGCAAACAGGTATCGAGTGGTACGAAACTGTAATTTATTTAATTATTTATCGCTGTAGTTCTCTAATCTTTTTTGTGATAAGAAAAACTTCCATTAAGACGTTCCATTTCTGATGTCTCAATGATTTTCGTATAGCTGTCTCATAAGAACACGTGCTTGATATAGCAATCAGTGTACGTTCAAGGAACTAGATTAAATTATTAAAAATAATTGTACGATTTTTTTCTCCAATCCATGTTAAGGAAAACATGGAAAGATTATGAAATGATCATGTGATTTGTATCTTTAAAAAAATTCTATCAGAAGCTTAGATATGTAAATAATTTTAAGAAGCAAGAAAAATGTTTTGTTTCTAATCTGTAATTAGTTAATTTACTGCTACCAAAGAAAAAAAAAAGTCGTCTAATTACATTTAACCCTCTTTATTCTGCCCACCAGTTATGGGTTAAATAGCATCAATGTTGCCCTTCTATAAGGATGGCTTTGGTATTAAATGACCCATAAAGGTTGATGTATCGTTTAAAAAAGAAAAACGTCAGTATTACAGGCTCTTTGGTCAAGTGGGTAGAGTGTTCGCCAATGGTCCGGGAGACCTGGGTTCAATCCCAAATTGCATCATACCAAAGACATAAAAAATTGTACTTGATATCTTCTTAGCACTCGGCAATATAAGGTTCGTATCAAGGGTAAAATGGCACAATCAAGGGAGAGGTGTAGCGCCCTACCCTACACCTCGGTGTGGTAGCAAATGAAAAGAGAGCCTTCTGGTCGCCCTCGACTACTGTCGCCAACTTTACTTACATGTGATGATTAGAATGAAGACAAATCCTGACTTAATTGTTCAATAAATTCAGCGTTGAGAATGGACTGTTTGAAAGTAACAAGTTTACCTGTAAAAGATCATTTATGTTTCAATATCGCGTAAAACGTATGAGGTTCGTATAGAAAATTTCAAGTTTTCCCTAAAAAGAAGAGCATAGCTGGCATTTTTTTGTTGCGGCAACAGTTCTATGTATCCCATCTTATTAAGCTCGAAAAAAAATCTTATTCAGATTTTTCACGTTTTATAAGTGGTAGTGTGTTGCCACCGCAAAAATATTCTGCTAATGGTCTTCTCTCTGGGTGAGGTTTGTAACTTTTTGAACGATCCACGTATATAGGTGCCATTTTGCCCCAAGTTCTTTATACAGGGGAATAATTTTAGGTGATTGAATGATCAATTAATTCCAACTACTCTCTATTCAAAGTGTTATTGTAAAATGCAAGTGTAAAGACCACGGATGAGATGGTTATCGATGGGAAAAAGTAAAAATTTAGATTCTTGGAAAGCAACCATAAGATATTCTCGGTGTATCTCAGTCTATGTCTATCTATCTATCTATCTATCTATCTTTGACCATCCAAGTCTGTCAGATCATCCCAATCTATTCATTTATCTATCTATATTAGCCTATTTATACAAATCTATTTCAGTCTGTTCATATCTATTTCAGACTTTGCATATCAATAACTATTATATCTTTTCACCTCGATCAAAATCTGAGAGATTCCCCGCGGCGCAGTGGCAAATGAGGTGGACTGCGATATCGTAGGAAGTGAGTTCGAACTTTATTTCCGTTATAGTGTTTAACTTCGGACTAATACACTTGGTAAATACATGAACTTCCTGATATTCCCCCCAGCTATTAGTTTAATAGTATCCATACTGCTCTTCTAACAGGATGGCTTTAAGCATTAAATATCCCAGGAAAGTTGATATTTCATTAAACGAAGAAACCAAACCGAACCAAACCAAACCAATCAGAACCCGATTTTTACTATCTCCATTTCACTCCCAAAATGTGTGTGTATGAAAGAGAAAGAAAGAGAGAGAGAGAGAGAGAGTGTGTGTGTGTGTGTGTGTTTCTATCTGTGTGCTTGTGAACGTTTAGAACTCTTAGTCATAGAAAATATAAAAAGAAAAACATGTTTCAAAACAGAATTTCATTCGTTAATATTTCTTCGTGTGTATGCGTCCATATTTACCTGGACATGGATGTGTGAATATATCTCACTGTGTTTATTGAAGCGTGTAAATATTTAATAAATATCCACTCAACTGGTAAAAGCTCTTCATTCGTCTTGTCCTATCACTATTTTCATTTCCTCGCCTTTTTCTATAGCTGAAAGCGGCATTCCAATCTAAGAAATAATTATAGTAGCCAAGTCGTTCATTTGCTGGGAGCGTTGACCGTTTCCCCCGGGCAACAACAACAATCAACACGTGTATAATATCGATCTGCCGTCTAATTATCATTTTCATTTCGACCATTGAGGACTCACCGACTGCGCTAGTGTGGAGCCAGTTTAGTTTAGATACAGACTCGATCTACTCCTATGCTCACACATTTGATTGAGTGGAAGTTTTAAGGAAAGCTTCTCTGTTCTGATTGACTTTGTACGCACAGGGTGCTTAGAAAGCATCTAATTTATAGCTTTAGCTGCGTTTTTATGGGTGTATAAGTAATCACTTCGGTGGCTAAAAGTTTTTGTTACCCAAAATACATATAATATCGTTTTGTTGTGGGGCTCTACTCATTTGTCAGTGGGGCTTAGAATATGCTGTTTCTCCAATTGTGCCGGAAGATACCCAAAATAGGGATGCTCTGGGTAGAGCACTTACGTGCATCTGATGGTGAGGTTCCAGGTCTCTGCTGCCATTACTCCCAGGTCCACTTTGACCTGAAGTGGTGGTACCTGTAAATGTTCGGTCTAAGTGTTCAATAAGAAAAACGTCTTTAGAAAGAACTACATGAAAAATGTAATCATGAACGTACGATGAACGCGATTCCCTAACCTCTAGGTATATTACAGGCCTTGACAGGTTGACATGGCGCTAAAAAAAATCAACGAAGCTGCATTTTTCAGCTTGTCTTGCGCATAAATAATTCAATAGAGCCAATCCCTCTCCAGATCTACAATTGGTCTGACTTAAGAGATGTCTTTTTTCTAGATTGGTTGCCATTCTCGGATCTCCTGGCAATAAATACAACCATTGAGGGGATCACGTGACTAGGAATAGTAAATTCATAAATAATTCAAACAGAAGTCTGGGCTGCAGTGAAGTATTGCGTATGCAGTCTTTACTCGATTGTACGAGAGTGAAGACATAATTAAGGGTCGGCGAAGATTACCCTTGAACGAAGCTTTATAAAACATACCAAGTTTAAAGAGCACAGTCTGCCCTATTATTAACCATCAGTTGGAGGAAAAATAGTTGGATTCATACCTTTCTCAAGTGTATTAACGTTTTGTGACAAGTAGTTAAGTAAAGTTCGCGACCGTAGTCGAGGACGACCAGAAGGCTCCTTTTCAAGAGCTACTACACCGAGATGTAGGGGAGGGTGGTATTCCTTTCCCTGGATTGCTCCACTTAGCCCCTGATATGTACCTTATATTGCTGAGTGTTTAGCAAGGAGGTATCAAGTACGATTTTTAAAGTCTTTGGTATGACGCGACTTGGGATTAAACCTAGGTCACCCGGACCATTGGCGAACACTCGACCCACTTGGTCAATGAGCCGGTTTAAGTTGGCGACCGTAGTTGAAGGCGACCAGAAGGCTCTCTTTTCAATAGCTATTATACTAAGGTGTGGGGGAGGGCGCTACTCCTTTCCCAGGCTTGCTTCACTTTCCCCTTGATACGTACCTTATATTACTGAGTGATAAGCAAGTAGGTATCAAGTACCTTTTAAAGTCTTTGGTATGACACGACTTGGGATTGAACCCCGGTCTCCCGGACCCTTGTCGAACACTCTACCCGCTGGGCCAATAAGCCGTCAAGTAGCCAATTTCATTTCCTACGACTACAACTGCTATGCCACGAGTGTTGATTTCTGTTTTGTTAAATACAGTTTTAATCTGGATACATTTTGAACACACATCATCATCATCATCATGTCGCGCCGCTAGCACGGATATCCCTGACCCTATCTTGCCACTCTTCCCTATCGTTCATCGTCTCTGGCAGGTCTTCAGAGCTACTTCCTATATCCTCAAATACCTCCTGTATGTATGTTCTAGCTGGTCGTCCTGCTTTTGCTCGGCCATATGTCGGTGTCCATGTACCTATATTATATTATATAATATTCTAATAGGGGTAACAGCATATTCTAAGCCCCACTGACAAAACTAATACATGAGTAGAACTCCACATATATTTAATGCGTATAAAATTGGTGTAAAAATTATTCCATTGTCTATATATATATATATATATATATCCACAACCCATAAATATACCCACATGCACTTGCTTTAAAAGTATCGATCAATCAATCTATCACTCGTGTATGTTACACTAGTTTAGATTGTTGTGCAAATTGGGTTCTTTTGTCTTGGTTTGGCAACAAATCTAGGAGAAAGAAACCAGCTTTATACCACATTAATTGTCCAGTCCGCTGGGGCTGTACAGGGTGGAACGATAAAATTGTTGCCCTAGAAAAGACGATAGGATTCCATTTCCGTTGAATAAAAACCGGTTTTCTGTTTTTGTTGCGGATCATCTACTAGTTGGCCAGTTGTGTACAAATCCCAAGAGCGATAGGAGCCTTCTATCATGTCTGAAAGTAACATAATCTCCAACGAGCGAGATCGGAGATGCGCCGCTGTACAACTCATGCTCTCTACTGATCCAAGTTATGACAACAGGACCATTGCCACCACCCTCAAAATGCAAATCCGGACGGTTCAACGTGCCCAGGGTGATGAAAACAAAGTTTCCGGCTACGGTTATGGTCTTTGGTGTGGTATCAAGTGAGGGCCACATCATGCCACCTCACATCTTCGAAGTCAACACCAAAGTGTACCCGGATGTACTGAATAGTCTGGTGATCCCCTGGTGCAATCAGATGGCCGGTGGAAGACCCTGGGTGTGGCAGCAGGACTCGGAACCGGCCCACAAGTCTAAAGAGATGCAGGCGCGGCTTCAGAAGGAGTGCTAGGATTTTATACCCTTCTCTCACTGGCTCCCCTCCTACCCCGATCTGAACCTGCTGGACTACATCGTTTGGTCATACGTCGAGAACATCACCAACATGAACTCCCACAACACCAAAGCCAGCCTGATCTATGTCATCTGCCAAGTATTCGCCGAGCTCCCACCGGCTCTTGTGGAAAAGGCAAACCCCAGTTCCGGATCCGTATCGAGGCGGTGATTGAGGCTAAAGGCGGCTACATTGAATAGATGTCAGCTCTACTACATAATCAAGTTACCTGAATTGGTTTTTAAAATAAAGTTTTAAAATAAAGCTGTAGTGTTGTTTTCTTTAGGACGACAATTTTATCGTTTCACCCTGTAATAATTGCTATACGTTCCTGATAATTTATATGAAGTTATATGAACTTAAATGAAGTTTTATGAATATTCAGGCCAAAGACTTAAAAATGATACTTGATGCCGCCTTGCTTAACACTCAGCATTATAAGGTACGGATCAAGGGTAAAGTGGAGAAATCCAGGAAAAGGAGTTGTGCCCTCCCGTACACCTCGATGTTGTAGCTATTGAAAAGGGATCCTATGGGTCACCCTCGACTACGGTCGCCAACTTTACTTTATATATGCACAATCATAAAAATAATTTAAGAATGAATATGTATTCCCTAACACAATAGAAACGGCCACAGAACGCATGGATTACTACTGCACAACCTAAAATCTAACGAACAACTTAACTTACAAAAAAAAACCTAGATATCTACAGAAAATGCTAAGTGTTGTTTTGAACAAAGCTTAACAGCAGAACTAATAACAGCAGTTGTACAGCCACTTACCGCTCATCTTACAAACCAACCGAGTAAGACGCACAAAAGATACTTGTCACTGCTAGAGAACTAAGGAAGAAATCATAAGTTAAGTTCTATGGACTACAACACAGGAACACCAGTTTTGACCGACTATTAAAGACTTATATTTATCGGCTTTATGCTGACACCGTATACAGTCAAGTGAACTGCAAGGAGCGATGGGTGATAGAAACGAATGAAACGAGAGAGAGAGAGAGAGAGAGAGAGAGAGAGAGAGTCAGGGAAATTTGTATCGTCAGCACGACTTGATGATTGTAGCTAGCGATATTGAAAACATCAGGAAGCCTCGCCAATAAGGAAAAATGAAGGATATATATATATATATATATATATATTGATTAGTTCCTGCGAAACATTATATTATCAAAACGTATATTATTACGTACTTTTATTTGGAAGGTCTAATAAAATCCGTTTTTATCATATGTTTCACGAGAAAAATGAAAAAAAAAACTAGTATCCTTTGGTTGAGAAGAAATTTAACACCTTTATCAAAAATTTTCCGAGTATGCTTATGCGCGATACTATATATATATATATATATATATATATATATATATATATATATATATATATATTGGGGGGTGTCCCCATGGTGTAATGGTTAAAACGTGGAAACACAAGATCGGACTCCAAGTGTAGAGAAGCAGTCAGTGTATTCTACAGTTCCAGCCAACTGGCCACCGTATTTATGAGGACTGGGATGACCCATTAATGTTCATGGTTACCGTATATAACAATGTGTACGTTTTCTCAGCACTCTGGTACGATCAAAATATTTGTCTAACTTTTTGCTGTCCTTTATTTCTAGTCTGTGGACTGCGGGAATGGCTCATTCAATCGATGACAAATCCTTTTTTTCTCAATAAGAATTAGATCTTATTTTTCTACTTTCGAAAAAATACCCTTGGGTAAGGTATGAATCCCCTTATCCTTCCAGCTATGGGTGAAATAGTACTACCGCTGTCCTTCTAAAATGATGGATTTGTCATTAAATAAACCGAGAAAATCAAATACCTGTATGTGTGTGTACGTGTGTGCGCGTGGAGGGGGCGTATCGTGCGATGATGGGCTTGCGAGCTAGGTTAGTAGATTAAGACTACTGAATACAATCCTTGAGTTTGTCAAGTATATAAATATATGTATTGTTCGTCATTATCTATGCTGAACCTTATCAAATGAATTACACCAGTGGTTGGCAGACAGTAGTTCACACGTCTATAGAGTTAGACAACATTTTGGGATGTGCTGATAACAAAGATATGGCGACTCAGATTGACTCAGATTGATCGAAAAACAAAGACACTAATTTCGAATTCAGTGTCTCTCCTCCTCTATTAGTCACATGACAAGGAAAGCAAGAGCAAAACTATCAATAAACGACCCACTCATATATATATATATATATATATATATATATATATATATAAGTGTGGGTCGTTTATTGATAGTTTTGCTCTGTAATGTCTGCTACATTGAGTTCTTTACCAGGAAAATTTAAATTACTCCCAACTCCGGTTTAACTAGACCAAATGATATATATATATATATGTGTGTGTGTGTGTGTGTGTGTGTGTGTGTGTGTATGTGTGATGACTGATACATCTTGATCAATGATTGCTGGCTTCATCACTTGAATTATAACTGAAACATCCTGATTTACAACTTATTCAACTCGTGAAAAATATATTAGAAATGTAAGAGGATAAGGCAGTAGGACATCTGCATGTTGTTGGATTATAGTGACGTCTACTTACATGACACTTATGCCAGTCTCCGTGTCTACTTAGCTAAAGCCAAATGACAAGCATGATATATATAAAAGTAAAAGTAAATTTAGCGACCGCAGTCGAGTGCGACCCGGATTATCTCCTTTTAACAGTTACTAGACCGAGAGTTGGGGAAAACACTACTCCTTTCCCAGGAATGCTCCACTCACCCTTGATACATAACTTATAATGCTGAATGTTAAGCAAGGAGGTATCATGTATTTTTTTGAGCCTTTGATATGACTCAACCTGGGATTGAATCCCGGTCTTCCGGGTCACTGGCAATCATAAAATCACATCGAGAGCATGGTTTTCCTTGACTTTTTCTCTCCCTCCGTTTCTATCATTTGTCGACATGGCATGTGGTCCAAACTACATTCAGAGTTCGCATAGTTTTGATGTAAGTTCTTGCTTCTCGGGTAATGTGTGTGTGTGTGTGTGGTCGTCCATTAGCATTGATAATTTACCAACAAAAATTATGAATTGGAGAGATATGATTATTGTGACGAAGACTTGCATAGAACCTCTGGCAACTTTTGGGTAAGCTTATAGAAGAATGGATCACCAGTGTGCTTTATATTGATCAAAAAATATTGCTGTGGTTTGAAGTTGGGTAGACTGAGATCTCTTGCCTTGGTACCATAGCTGGTCCACGAGAAGGAAAACTCTGAATTCAAACCAGCTTAAGAACTGGTCTTTTGTTGCATACTGCCCGTGCAAGAGTGGTTGGAAAAATACATATCGAAATACGGGATTGACTGATACATCTTGATAGGCAAAAAAGATATTCGAGAAAATCTCTAGAAAAGATATGTATTTCAGGCCGGCTTATGAATATATTCAAATTTGAGATATGAAAAAGACTCTTATTAAGATAAAAATAATAATCTAAAAAGAACAAAAAAAAAAAAACAAAAAAAAACACACTTACACATATACATACACGTTCATGTACACACAAATAATGGCAATTGTATAACAGACTTTTCGCAATAATTCTTGTTTACTGCTTTCAAAGTGGCAACTATTGTTAGCGAGAATGGATTTTTAAAAGGAAGTGTCATTTTCAGTTGTTTATCTATTCAAATGCTTTGTAGATGGAAGCATGTACCATGAGAAATATGAAGAAAGCAGTCATGCATACTAAACATGTTTCCGTTTCCCATTTACTGATTTTATACATTCAAATTATTTCCGCAAACATTCATCTTACTTTGATGTTTAACTACCTAAAGTTTCTTTTAGGGAGACCTCTTGGAAATATGGCTAAAATGCTGAACTGCTATTTCTAAGTAAGCGAGTTCGAACTCCAGTCACGTTATTATGATCACTTTCGGATTGATAACCTTGGGGAAGGTATGAACCCTGATATCTACCGCCACAACTAAGGTTAACTACAGTGATACCTCGAGATACGAAATTATTTCGTTATGGAGGAGATTTCGTATCTTGGAATTTTTATATTTTGGGACAAGATTTACCCTATAAATGGCGTAATTCGCTCCAGCCCCACAAAACGGTTGTATAGTGTAAATATGTTACTCATCCAAAGGAATAAGTTCGTTCATGACAACATAGTCATTTACATAAAGGTTAAAAAAACAATGAGAAAATATTAAAATTAATGAAAAATAATATTAAATGTTGTTACGAATAATGACACTTTACCTTTCAAATCGGGCACTTTCGATTTTCGTTTTCGTATCTTCAATATTTTTTTGTTAAATGGGATGGAAATTTCTTCGAAGCCCGTTTCGTATTTTGAATTTTTCATCTAATATGGTTTTCGTAAGTCGAGGTAGCACCATAGTTACAATGCTGGTCTCTTTTAAAAGGATGATATTGGCATTAAATAACCCACGTATGTGAATACGCCATTAAATAAAGAAGCTAAGCTTTGGGGGTTGATACTTTTTCATTAAACAACTGGATATGCTATGTCACTAGTTCATTTTCCCCGCTTCTTTTTTAATCTTATTAACTCTTTAAAAAAGCTTTCTTAAAATTTTTTCTTCCCAAAATCTTTTCAACGGATATAAAAGGTCGGATCAAGTAGAGAATAAATGAAAAATAACTAACAACCATGAAATATTACTCTTTGTCTTGTTCATTGTGTGTATCTTGTAGCATATCCAATATTGTTGAATATCTTCTTTTTTTTTTGGCTATTCATGTACTAAGGGGATCAGGAGAAAGAGGACTGACTGGGGGAGATTTAAATAGACCATTTTATGATTTCTGCGTTAAAAATGTTGTATCGTGGTAAGGAAAAGATACACAGTGAAATAGAGTTAATTATTTATTAACTGAAGTGGTACAGTCGGGCAAGTATTATAAGTCTCTTGCTATTGCTGTTACGTTCGAAGTTGGTCTACTACAGTCCGACGACCTTTCAGAGATCTCTCTCTACTTCTTTTATACTTCCGCGATACCGGAAGTCACGTGGTACCAGCCACTATACAACATCTCCGCCCCCCAAAAGTTTTCATATGTCTGAAGGATATCAATATTTTTGTCTTCTGGGATTTATTTCCATAGTTCCCGTCGGGGTACATTTTCTTTAGCTTGTACGATATTGTTTGTATTAGTGAGGGCCTAGGTACCTCAAACATGTCATAAATGATGGACATGGGTTCTTCGACTTATTCCTTTGTGCTTGTTGTATAACTTTTTTTTTTTGGTTAATATATCTGCGAACCTTCTACCTTGGATGATTTATTATGTACATCATATTATCAGTTCTTTTTTTAATAATGCCCGATAACCAGGTTGCTTTGGAGGTGCTCGTGGTGTAATGGTTATCGTCGTAGAAAATGGACACGGTGACACGAGTTCAAATCCTGGCCAAGACTGATTGCATTTCTCATAGCACTAATACCCTTAGGAAAGGTATGAATCCAATTATTTTCCCTCCAGCTATGGGTAAATAGTAGGGCAGACTAGGTTCTTCAGCCTTGGAGAGGCAACTAGTCTAGAAGAAGGAAAACTCTGAATTCAAACCTGGTAAACTCCGCTTAAAAATTGACCTTGTGTCATATCCTGTCCGTGCGGAGGGGTTGGTAAATATGTATGCATAACCAGGTTGCTTTACCTAAATGATAATTTTGGAAAATATATTTTCCCCCTGGACTATAAGTCTTATTAGAAGTATTAATCTTGCTTTGATATTAATGTTTGCTTTAGTATTTTGATTAGGTGTTATTGGATAAATGGATAGAAATTCTTGTAATTCCTCATTTTCTATTTCAATCCCATTTGCCTTTTTAATTGCTCTTTAAAATACATCGATAAATCTTTCGAACAGTCCATTTGATATTATAGGAAGTTAAGGTGCCGATTTTAGGTGATTTATCGGGAGCAATTTACGGAAAATTTCAAATTCTTTTGATGTAAATGGTGTGCCATTGTCAGATGCAAAGATTTCTGGCAATCCGAATCTTGCAAACAGTTCCTGTAACACCTCTTTTTTGGTCTTTGTCGTAGGTGTCTTTAAAAAGTACGTTCCTTTTATCGGACCGGCATGGTCAATAAGTTGACGAGACCACTGTTTGTCTTAGGCCATGAAGTAATATGTCCGTAGGACATCATATTTTTGTCTTTTGGGATTTATTTCCATAGTTCCCGTCGGGGTACGTTTTCGTTTGCTCGTACGAACTTGTATTGGTGAGGGCCTAGGTACTTCAAACATGTCATGAATGACGGACATGGGTTCTTCGACTCGTTCACTTGTGCTTGGGGTATATCTTTTTTTTTTGGTTAATATGTCTGCGAACCTTCCATTTTTATGGGAGGTACTTTTGTTACCGATGCGCAGCTTTTGTATGATTTCACCATGTTTTCAATGTTTTTATCCATACCCGGCCAGTATACGTAACTTCACATGAGAGCCTTCATCTACTCATTTCCGGGTGCCCGGTATGGAAATCTTTCAACATTTTCTTAAATAAAACTGCGGGTATGACCACCTGTTCTCCATTCATCAATATGTCGTTGCACGTTGAAAATATATTGTTTGTTTTAACTTTCTGGTTCATAAGTTCTTTTTTGGTTTGATTAACGAACTTTCCAAATTTTGTCTTAAATTTTATCTCCTCTAGCGTTACTTGTTACCTAACTATATGGAATAAAACGTATTTTACGTCCATTTTTGACTTTAATGAAGTAATGACGGTCTCTTCCAGCGGTTCTGTATTTTTGGTATTTATCTGGATAATCCATCCGCATGTGAAATCTCTTTTGACGGTAAGAATTCCATTTTAAATGTATGATTTAACAGCATCGTAGCCAATCTTTGTAAACTGTTCGCAGTGTGTGTTGGTATTGCTTTTTTAGAACTAAATATTGCTAACAATGGACGATGATTCGTCTGTAATATAAATTCTCTACCGTGTACGTATTTATGAAATTTTTGGATCACAAATATGATAGCTAAACCTTCCTTTTCTATCTGCGAATAGTTCATTTCTGTCCTTGACGCATGTTGAATTGGTTTTAATTTACCATCTTCTTTGTGAAGTATAACTGCCCCTAAGCTTGAATTGCTTGCGTCGCTGGCAACATATATAATGTGTCAAAGCTTAGTTTGACGTTAACACAGTTTTTAATTTCTCGAATGCTGTTTTACATTCGTTCGTTCAATTCCATATCACATCATTTTTGAGTAAATGATTCAATAGGGCTCTTAGTATATGCATATTTGGTATATAGCCATTGTAGTAGTTAGTCAGTCCCCAAAATGATTGTAATACTGCAACATTAGTCGGTGTACGTAAGTATTTTATTGCGACCGTTCGGTTAGGATCAGGAGTTCTGCCTTTCTCGTCGATTACTTTTCCCAGATATATAATTTTTGATAAAAAAAAATTCACATTTTTCCATACTCAATTTAAAAACAAATTCTTTTATTTTCTTAAAGACTCCAATTACATGTTTCGCATGATCTTCTCAATTTTTGCTTTTTATTAGAATATCATCTAAATAAGCTAATGCAAAGTCCAGATCTGCTAACATTGTATCTATCATTTTTTGAAAAATTGTTGTAGCTACTTTTTTCCATATTGACGTCTATTAATTTTTTAAATACCTCTATAAGTGTTAATAGTTGATAATTCTGCACACTTTTCTTCCACGGGTATTTGTCGATAAGCTTCTCACAAATCTAACATAGAAAATATGTGTCCGCCATTTAAATTTGCCAAAATTTATTCCGCTGTTTATTTCATTTAGACAATCATTAAGTCCGGTTGAATAATTTGTGCAGATTCTAATTTTTTTTTTTTTCTTTACATATACCGTTGGAGCTGCCTATGGGCTGTTGTAAGTTTTTCTATTATTCCCAGTTTTTCTTGTCTTCCTAATTCTTTATCAATAATTTCAACCGATACAAGGGTACTGGTCGCGTTGGACGAAAAACTGGCATTATATTTTCTTTTACTTCGAATTTTGCTTTGACTTTTGAACAGAATCCAAGTCCTTCAGAAAATATTTCCGGATATTTTATTTTTAGTTCTTTTTTCAGTTTATCTGAACTTGTAGTACCATCTATTTTATTACAGAAAGTATTTATTGGGACGTTAAAAAGATTGAATTCTTCCATCCAATGCGTTCCAAATAAATTTCCGGCATTTCGCATGACAAATGCTTTTAATTTTCTTTCTTTTCAATTAAAGAAAACATTTATGAAGGTATCCACCATAATTTTAATTTTTCTCCGTTAACACCTTTTGCTATTTTTTCGAGTTACTCAGGGTTGGACATTTTTCCAAGTTTCAGCATTAATTATAGTTAAATCAGACCCCGTGTCTATCTGAAAGTTTATTTTTTTTATTGCTGAGACAAATATTTATATATTTTCTTGTAAATTTTCAGTTGTTGCTTGTTCAGTAGTGAACAGGACCCGTTTTTTAAAATTTTTTGAACAATTTCCCCTTCCAAGTCTGCAGGGCGAAAATTTGTGTCCTCTGCAACCGTAGTTATGACATGTTTGTGTTTAAATTGTCTTTAATTAATTACAATTCTCCACACCCGTAACACGGATAAATTTTGAAAAACGGTTTATTTTTCTTACCTTGAGATTTGTTCTTTATTGTATGGACACTTGAAATATATCATTCTTCAATTTTTGCTGTGTCAACTCTCAAATTTAAAATACGCTGGCATTCTTCTGGTAGACTTTGTAAAGATATTTTTTGGACTTCTTCCAATTTGGTTAGTAGCCTTGTACGCACTCCTTTTTCAGACGGTGAGGTTAATACCTGAATGAAAATCAAATATTAAAACATATCTGGTGTAATTTCCATTTAGCTGGAACCTTTCACAGTCCCTGTTAACCGTACAGGCGAAAGTTGTGTAGTCTTCACAATTCTTTTTCATAAGGTTGAGACATTGCCAACGAGTATTAAACAGTAAACTTTGTTCCCTAAATATTTTCGTTAGTATTTGGATAGTTTCTCGGAACGTCACTTCACCAGGCTGTCTCGGCAGAACAAAATTTACGTATTTTTCGTGTTCTTCCGCCCCAAATTTGCCTAGTAAATGTCACACTTTTTTCTAGTCCAGCCATTTATCACTATCTTTTTCAAAAATTGATTTTTTTCTGTGGGGAATGCAAAATCTTTGAATCTCTCGTCACCAACTGTTGTATCGTGGTAAGGAAAAGATATACAGTGAAATAGAATTAATCATTTATTAAACCGGACATTGGCCTAGCGGTTAGAGTGTTCGCCAATGGCCCGGGAGACCTGGGTTCAATCCCAGGTCGAGTCATACCAAAGACTCAAAAAATGGTACTTGATGCTTCCTTGCTTAACACTCAGCATTATAAGGTACGAATCAAGGGTAAAGTGGAGCAATCAAGGGAAAGGAGTAGCACCCTCCCCTACACCTAGGTGTAGTAAGCTATCGAAAAGGGAGCCTTCGGGTTACCCTCGACTATGGTCGCCTACTTTACTTTACTTTATTTATTAACTGAAGTGATACAGTCCGACAAGTATTATAAGTGTCACGCTGTTGGTGCTACGTCCGAAGTTGGTCCGCTACTGACTGACGTCTTTTCAGATCTCTCTCTCTCTCTTTGCTTCTTTTATACTTCCGCGATACCGGAAGTCACGTGGTACGAGCCACTATACAACAAAAACCCCTTGTAATGAGCCTCCACTTGAAAGATATTTGTTAAGCATTTGCAATTTACGTTTCAAACTAGTCATATATATATATATATATATTTCGATTATATGGGAGGCTGGTCTATCAGATAAATCAAGACGGTATTTCTTCAAAGCAGTGGTTTATTCAATAACACAGTGCGGATGCACCACATAGGTTCGGATAAAACGTATAGAGAAAAATCTAGGCGGGAGCTGCACTAGAATGTTACGCGCTATACTAAAGAAATCCTGGAAGCAACATCCCACTAAAGAACAGCTGAACAGCCGCATACCCCCCATCTCTAAACCATCCAAATAGGACGAACACGACATGCTAGACACTGCTGGAGAAGCCTAGGGACCCCATCATATGGACGTACCGAGTAGAACTTATCTGTGCTGATGCAGCATGCAGTCTGGAATACCTGCTGGGAGCGACGGATGGTTGGGACGAATGGAGAGAGATTCAGGAAATCCGTACAGAGCAGCTCGATATGACGATGACGATATATATATATATATATATATATATATATTCACGTGGAGACGTTGGTGGTGTAATAGATACTGCCATCGGAAATGGACTCGGCATCACAGGTTCAGGTCCTGGTCGAAATTATTTGCATATCACATAGCGCTAAGGTATGAATCCTATTATTCTCTTTATTATCAAATAGTTGGGCAGATTAGAGCGGTAAATGGTCGATAAGAAAGAAAACCACTTAAACTTCGCTTAGAAATTGACTTTGTATCCCAACCGGCTCTAGTGAAGGAATAGGTAAATAAGTACATACGTGAACAAATATACGTATATAAGTGTGTTTGTGCGGAAATGAATAATGGAAATGAATTTGATAGCATAATATAATTGCCGAGGGATTTCGTTTTGTATATCTTGCCTTTCGGTTTAGTTAGGCTGAGAAACTTTCGCTTAGCGCATGGGTTAGTTAGGTGCAACATTAACGCGCGCGTGGAGAGAATGTGTCATTCAGAGATGTCAAAATAAATATCCCAGATAGGAATTTGGACTAGGAGATGTGGGTGACGTCCCGCACCGTAAGCGTGGGCTGAGATTTGAGAAAAAGGAGTTAGAGTTCCCGCCTCGTAAGAAGAAGGTTGACTTTCAGAGCTGGGCAAGGCCAGACGACTTTTTGCGCTACGGGCTCCACGCGTTGGTTGGGTTGAGAGCTGACGATGTAAAAGCAGTCACCATAGAAAGATTGTGTGTGTCTCTCTCTCCTCATGTCGAAAAACCTTTTACTCAAAGGTGAATAAAAGTTTCGTACCTGAACTAAGAAGTCGTAAAGTGTTGTATTTCGGATTCCCTATGTCCATTTTACACATCCGTATTTTATGGGTATGTAATAATAGATATGAAGAAAATAGAAAAAACAAAATAATTCAAAAGTGAAGAATTTATTATAATAGAAAGTCAACGTTAAAACGTTTTGGTTTTAATATACCTTCATCAGGACTTCAAGATGGTGAAAAATATTGCTAAAACGACGATTGATATATTAATAAAATAACAGGGGGAAAAGAGAAAATATATATTCTATACATTTAAACATCATTGTCTATGACAATTACGTGATTGTTTTTCAAATAGAACGCTGAATGACTGATCTTTCTTTGGATAAACATTTTCTTTTTATTCTTGTTATTTTTATGGTTCTAGTAACATTTTTACTATCTTAAAGCCCTAATGAAGGTTTACTAAAACGTTTTAACGTTGATTTCCATTATGATAAATACGTCAATTTTGGGTAACTTTGTTATTTCTATCTTCTTGGTACGTGTGTGTGTGTGTGTGTGTGTGTGTACGTAATTACCCAAGCTTTATTGGTACAAGCTAAGGACATTTTTTCCGCAGGGCAAAGCTAATTTGAATTCAGTGTTTTCTTCCCTTAGACTGGTTGCTTAACCAAGGCTAAGAAACAGGGCTGTTTCACTGTAAAAAGAAAAAAAGATTATCATTGAAAATTACATTAGTCCTTTTTCACCATATAAGATAGATAGATAGATAGATAGATTGGTTATTAAAAGTATATGATGAAATAGGCTAATGAAACCTTCCTTGAAAGTGAATAAAGAGCGATTTAAATTGTTCTATATATATATATATATATATATATATATATATATATATATATATATATAATTATGTATTTTTTATATATATATATATATATATATATAGCAATTTAAAACTCATATTATTGACCTTCAATAATGATTTATATATATATATATATATATATATATAATTTTCTATTTATATAATTATATATTTATATGTGTGTGTGTGTGTGTGTGTGTGTATAAATACGCATATATATATATATATATATATATATATATATATATATATATATATATATATTTATATATAATTGATTTTAAGAAACATTGAATTATCGAAAAACTAAAGAGATTTCATCATAAAAATATATAAAACGTCTCCTTATACTTTACTGAAACATGATCCTACCTGGAAAACATAATTTCAAAACATGATCCTACCTGGAAAACATAATTTCACATGGACGGCTCATTGGCATTTACTGTGAGCATATGTGGAGTTTGCAAATAATCCTCTGTTTAACGGTGGTAGATGAAAGGTTTTTTCTTTCCATATGTTAAATGATATATGAGATTAGAAAATTAGCACCGGCTTAGTTTGAATCTGTTTTAATCAGTTGATAACTTTCTCTCTATCACTGTGTGTCTGTATGTCAATATATATATATATATATATCAATCTGTTCCTATCGATCTAATTCCATTTCAGTATCTATCTATCTATCTATCTATCTATCTATCTATCTATGTTAAAGTTTATCTGAGGTGTCCCTGTGGCGTAATGGCTAAAGAGCTGCACTGTTACTCGAAGAAAATGAGTTCATAAACCAGCCACGTTGTTCTGTTCGTTTGCAACTGATCCCCTTGAAAAATGTATGGACCGTCTTATCACCCAAGTCCTGTGTTATATACTTGCACTGTTTTTCTTTTACAAAGATGGATTTGAGGGTACCTCGGGTGGTGTAATGATGAACAAGCTAGATTAGCAAAAGTATTTTAATTAGATCGTGTCTTATATGGTACCCTATTCATATGACCATATATATATATATCTATCTGATTTTGTCAAATATTAAATTACAGAAAAATTATATATATATATATATATAAGTAAAGGTGGCGACCATAGTCGAGGGCGACCAGAAGGCTCCCTTTCCAATAGCTACTAAACCGAGGTGTAGGGGAAGGCGCTACTCCTTTCCCTGGATTGCTCCACTTTACCATTGATACGTACCTTATATTAATGAGTGTTAAGCATGGAGGTATCAAGTACCATTTTAAAAGTCTTTGGTATAACGCGGTTCATTGGCGAATACTTTACCCACTAGGACAATGAGCCGGTTTAATAAAATATATATAATAGATTCATATATTAAATGTCATGGAATTTAGTCTGCGACCCCAGGCTTTTATGGAGATTTTAGAAAACAACAAGCATCAGGCAGTTAACAAAATGAATTGAATCGAAAATTGAAATATACAGTAAAAAACCGTTGGGATTTTGTAGAAAACTTTACGTGTGATTGTAGGTGTGTGTGTGTGTGTGGGGGGGGGTTACACAACTAAAACCCACACAAACACACACGCATACATACGCACATAGACACATACAGAAACATATGCACACACACACACACACACACACACACCTACAATCACACGTAACGTTTTCTACAAAATCCCAACGGTTTTTTACAGTATTTTTCGATTTTCGATTCATTTCATTTTGTTAACTGCCTGATGATTGTTGTTTTGTAAAAACTCAATGAAAGCCAGGGGTCGCAGAGTAAATTCCATGGCATTAAATATATAAATCTATTATATATTTATCCTTATTATATAAATGCTCTATCCTAGATATTGAACACTCCCAATATTATATTGCACTTGGTTCTCTACAAACCCACAAAATGATTTAGTGACAACTAACACTGGTATAATATATATATATATATATATATATATATATATATATATATATATCTTCTCATCCAATTATACTTCTCTTCCTTTTTTTTTATCTATCTATCTATCTATCTATCTATGTATCGTCTTAAGTGTTATATCAATTGCATTTTGAAACACTTTATTACTTTTATATATATATTCCTTTTTTTATACTTATACACATACATATATCACTTAGATTTCGTCAAATATTAGATTACAGAAAAATCTAATGAGATTTTCTCATAAAATGCTCCTACCTGTGAAGCACGATTTCACATGGATAGGTCATTGACATTTGCTGGGAGTATATTTGGAGATTTCTCATAAACGTCTGTTTATCGCTAGTGGATGTAACGTTTTCTTTTTCCCATATATTATGAATTGTATTGAACAATTTGAAAATCAGGGGCTGTTTAGTTATTTCGCATTCATATATCTCCCTGTCTGTATTTCTCTTCATATTTGTGCGTATATATATATATATATATATATATATATATATATATATATATATATATATATATATATATATATATATATATATATATATATATATATATATATATATATATATATATATATATATAAGCAGTTGTAAAATTTGATAAATAGGAACTGAAGGTACCCGTGGTATAATGGTTATCGTCTTAGGAAACGGACACGGTGACTCGAGTTCAAACCCTGGATGAGACTGATTGCATTTCACATAGCACTAAAAACCTTGGGAAAGGTATTAATCCAATTATTCTCCCTCCAGCTATGGGTAAATAGTAGGGCAGACTAGGTTCTTCAGCCTTGGTAAGGCAACTAGTCTAGGGGAAGGAAAACTCTGAATTCAAACTTGTGAAACTCCACTTAAAATTGACCTTGTGCCATATCCTGCCTGAGCGGAGGGGTTGGTAAATATGGATAAATAGGAACTGAATTATATATATATATATATATATAGATATAGATAATTCTGTTCCTGTATACAATTTCATTTCTGTGGTTTTATATCTATCTATCGATTGATTAACCAATTATTAATTTACAGAAAAACTAATGATATTCTATAATAAAATTATTTAAAACTTCACCTTATACTTTCAAAATATGATCCTATCAGTGAAACAAGTTTTCAAATGAACAGGTCACTGACATTTGCTGTGAGTATATTTGGAGGTTGGTAATAATTGTCTATTTATCGGTTGTAGATGGAGAGTTTTCTTTTTTCCTCAAATTAAAATTGATATTGAACATTCTGAAAATGAGCACCTGTTTATTTTTTTAGCATTATATATCTAGTCTAATCAGCCTCTCTCTCTCTCTCTCTCTCTCTCTATTTCTCTCTCTCTCTCTCTTTCTCTCTCTCTCTTTCTCGCGCTGTGTATATGTTGGCCTAATGAGAAGAGTGTTCAATCCCAGGTCGAGTCATACCAAAGACTCAAAAATGGTACTTGATGCTGCCTTGCTTAACACTCAAGGGTAAGGTGGAGCAATCCAAGGAATGGAGTAACGCCCTCCCTTACACTTCGATGTAGTAGCTATTGAAAAGGGAGCCTTCGGGTCACGTTCGAATAAGGTCACCAACTTTACTTACTTACTTATATCTATGATAATATTCCTATCTAATTTTATCTTTGTTCCTTTCTATCTATCTAGCTATCCATCTCGTTATATCAATTGTCTTTTTCTCTCTCTGCATCAATTTTTTCTTTCTTTGTCTACATTGAACAATTTTGTGCTTACAATTCTCATTCTGTTCCTCTCTCTCTCTCTCTCTCTCTCTCTCTCTCTCTCTATATATATATATATATATATATATCCTCCAGTCTTCTTATCTATGCTGATGACCAGGTTTTATCTAAATCAATTGTCCATATTTTAGGAAGGTTAAATGGATAAAATAAGAAGAAAAATTACAAACAAACCAAACATCTAAAACGCACGAAATAGACAGAAAAATAATGAAGTGGGGAAGGAATCCAGTTTGTAATGGCGGAAAGTAGGGAGATACATGATATTTAAGTAGTTTTCTATATCCAATTTCACTTCTTTGATCACATCAACAAGATTTCCTTTGGTGTTGTGTCGCTGGTACGTATATTTAGTAACAGTGATCGATCGATTGGACGGATGTGGTAAAGAAATGATCGATAAAAATAGTCGAAATCAAAACGAGACAGATCAGAGGATTTATATTTGTTATTATTGTTATTTTATTTCTGCTATTTGGTCAACTTTTTCTATTTGACAGTCAAAAGATATCAGTTATCTATTTATAATATTTGATGCTTACATATTTTTGGTTAATTTAGACTGCATTTCCCAATTTATCAGTTTGGTCATCAAAAATTTTCTCGTTTGGTTGGTTGGTTTGGTTGGTTGGGTTTTACAGCATATCAACCTTTGTAGGATATTTAACGCCAAATCAATTCTTATGCAAATAGTCAGTTCTATTTTAAACAATTCCGTTTAGCATGAGTACATAGTTTAATTGTCAAAAACATTTCTTTTTCAAGCTATTCAGTTTATTCAAACAGTTCTAATTCAGCTAATTCAGTTTAGTATAAGTACAGATTTTGTTTACACAGTTAAATGTCAAGAAAGTTTTATATTAAACAATTCAGTTTAGTGTAAGTACAGTTTCAATGTTAAAAACAGGTCCATTTCAAACAATTCAATTTAGCATAAACACGCAGTTTAGCATAAGAACACAGTTTAATTGTTAAAAGTGGACGTGGGAGCAATGGCAATAAAGGGATGCTCTGCAGTCCCCAAAGCTTCAGCATCCTTGGAACCTCACCATCAGATTGTTTTGTGTCATATCCAGATTACTCACGCGGCGGGGGGTCTTACCCATCTGCAGAGGTGCAGTTGGTGTATTCTACAGCCCCAGCCAACTGGGTAAATTTTCGTCGGATGCTTTTTATTAAAGACTATACTTGAAATATAATTTATATAGGTGTTTAAATAGCTAAGCTTTGGTGTAGAAGTTCTAGGGTCCATTAGATTGTTTAATGTCATTTCCAGGACACACGTTGGGAGTGAGCTTACACCTCCGCAGAGATGCCGTCGGTGTATTTTACAGCTCCAGCCGACTGGGCATGTAGCTGAATGTAATGTTTTGCTCGTGTGTTTGAGTCCATCAAAGAACGTCGCTTGTGAGTTCATCCTTACTTCTACAGAAGTTCTCACCATGTCTTAATTGACTTACTTGGGTGTTTTGAGAAATGGGAGGTAAGTAGCCGTTCAGCTGTTGATCTGTAAGATGACGCTTCCCGAATTTGTTCATAAGCAGTACGCAGCATCCTTGTGAAGTTCCAATTTAACTTTTTCGCCAGGCGTTTTATTGAAGTCCATGTGATGCAAACATACAATATGTCTGACACAACTTAAGTTGAGAAGAACTTAGAGAGATCAAAATTTCCATATGATTATTGACTTGTCAATAGCAGTACATGCTTTACCTACGCGTATTTTGATATCACTTTCAGTAGATGAGATATTACTACCATCAACCGCCAAAAGGAAAACAAGTGAATAAATCTGTTAAAGTGGATATTTTGAAGAAGATTAAAGTTTTTCTTCGTTGTTTCTATCTCTCTTGCTAAATAAAGGATCAGAATAGACATTTTCTGAACACAATCAGTATATATATATATATATATATATATATATATATATATATATATATATATATATATCTGTGTGTCTATTCTGATTTGTTTTATCCAAACGATCTGAAGAAGTCCTGTTAAATTTTTTTCGTATTTTTGAAATTTTAATAAACGCTTAACAGGATGGAAATAAATTTATAATCCTAATGTGACCGGTTTGTTGTTTTTCTTTAAGAATATATATATATAATTGTGGTGATTAGGGGTAAAACTTCCATGCAAATATATAAAATTATCCTTTAAGATGAACTTTTTAAAAGTGCTTTCATTAAAGCTCAAATTATCTAAAATCTAAAATTGTAAAAAAGAAGAAAAATTCTGATTTATACTTTAAATCAAATTTCACGCATTTGAAAAAACATGATTATATATATATATATATATATATATATATATATATATATATATATATATATACATATATATGCAAATGAGAAATGTGTGATAAAAATTGCCTGATGGTACTTTAACAGATTAGATATAAACCCAGAAAAAAATATCAAATTATGAACATATTTAGTCAGTTATTTAGTCGCGGATTCATGTGTTCATAATTTGATATTTACTGTTCATGATTCGCTAATATAAATTCTTCAATCCTTCCTAAATAAAAGTATGAATATTAACATTACCCTTTGTTAAAACGGGAGGTCATCGGGTTGGCGGATCATTAAGTAGATTACAAAAATTCGCTTTCTATATATACATATTTCCATATTTATATATAATTGTATGTAATCTACGTATTGCATGAATTCAATATATGTAATTGCAGCCCTTTGCAAACGGTACATCATTACAGGATTTTTTAAAAAGTTTCATGGCGTGTGTATAACCTCATCTGATGAACGTGTTTATAAGTAAACATTTTTTGGTCATATGCAGATAGATAGATAGATAGATAGATGTTTATTTACCAACCCCTCCGCACACAAGGTCAATTTTTAAGCAGAATTTAACAGGCTCTAATTCAGACTTTTCCTACTCCTGGTTGCCTAACCAAGCTAAAGAACCCAATCTGACCAACTATTTACTCAACGCTGGCGGGAGGATGATTAGATTCATACCTTTCCCAAAGGTATTAGTGCTATGTGAAATACAATCAGCCTCGCCAAGGATTTGAACTCGGATCACCGAGTTCCTTTCGATACGACAATAACCATTACACCATATATATGTGTGTGTGTGTGTGTTTTTGTGTGTGTGTGTGTGAACATAAACAATGATGTAAAGAGTGTTTGATCAATCAAAAATGCTCGAATACAGGGAAGCAGAGCAATATACACCCTAAAAGGAATCAAGGGTCTTATTTTGTTTCATTTCTGCAATTTTCCTATTTTTTTCAAATTAATAGAAAACACGATCACCATAGGAAACTTTTATTTTGGCAAGATTTTTAGGCAAAGATTTTTAGTGAAAATATTTTTTACCGAAAAAATTTAAGGAGACGATTGTGTTTTCTGCCTCATGGAAAGTATAAAAAAGTATTCAATCTGGAAATAGAAATAATTCTTTGACTTTTTATGGGTTTCGATACCGGCTTGAAGTGTCTCGTGTTTCTAGCCCCACTGATGAGTTGTGATGCAAAGAAAGTCTGTTTGTGAATGAATATAATGAATACAACTAGAACGTTGTATTCATTATATCCATTAGGATCTGAAGAAGTCCTGTTAAATTTGGAGTTATTGATTCCTATCAATACTCACAGCAGGATGGAAATAAATTTATAATCATAAAGTGACCGGATTTTGTTTTGTTTTTCTTAAAGGAATTGTTGCTCTGTGATATCAGTTACATTGAGCTCTTTGCCATGAATATTCAAATATTCGAAGTTTGAATAATTTAATTGTTCTGACTGAATTATTCCCGACTCCGTATTGACTGGACAGAAGAATATATATATATATATATATATATATATATATTGGTTTGTTTGTGGGTACTGATGGGTATCAGTCGTCTACAAATTGCTTGCAAATATTTACAGCATTGTCCATCAGTAAAAGCAGCAGATAAGCCAATCAATGAAGACTAAGGCATATATAAACAATAGCAAACTATAAAATCTAGACTTAAGTCAGCCTTCTTTCTTAGAAGGCGTACATTTTGTATCGCACGACTAAAAGCAAGATGTCTACCCGAATTATAATAGGTTATGGGCCCAGGGCAGCAACACTTTTTTTGATGGCGATGAATCAAAGTATGAGTTGTGGGAAGTGAAGTTTCATGGATATCTTGGAACTGAACATTTACAGCAAATCATAATGCCACCAACAGATCAGAGTGATGATATGGACTTCGTAGAAAATAATGCTACCGGATTCGACGACCTCATTCCGTATTTGGACAATAACAGTCATTAGTAATAAGAGATGCATGAGACATTGGAAGAAAAGCCTTACCAATATTAAGGGAACGTTATTTGTTAAAAAGAAAGCCAAAATTTTCTCCCTCTATACAGAGCTAACATCTTTGAGAAGACTAGTGTGACATGGTATGCTGTCGAGAGAGGGAAAGGGAGGTTAATTCCCCAACCCTTCTGTGTTTGAATCAACAGTCACTAAGACTGACCGCTAAAACGGTAGGAGAATGAAGGTCAGTTCCTCGCACTCCATGATCTGCAGCCTGTTGAAGCAAGTAACGAATCCAGGTCAGAATGAAGGTCAAAGCTACCCCCACTCCATGACCTGAAATCTGTTGGACAAAGAAAAGAATCCAGGTCACTCTAGTAGCATGACCGGAGGAAATAGTGGGGGAAGGAAGAAGCCAAATGATTGGCTATAGACCATTTAGCGCCCAAATGATACCTTTTCGTCTGAGGAAATTTGGAAAAGAATCTTTAGTTTGAAAACAGAAGTTTGCGTGGAAAGATATGCTGACTTATAGTCAAACTCCGGGAGGTCCCCTCGCCCGCAAGAAGAATCTTTAGTTCTGGACAGAAGACAGCTGAAAGGCACATTCACCCAGATTCTGGAGATTCCACTCGCCTGTAAAAGAAAGGAGCCGGAAAATTAAGCCCTGTCAAAGGTAAGTACAACTTAAACTGTTTTTCCTTCTATCCTTCCTAAATATTGGAATTATATGTATTCAAAAAGAAAGAAACTGAAAGGATTCAGTTTCCTCAACAGTAAATTAGTGAATGAACTTTGTTACATGCCTCAGTCCGGCGACTTAGGCATTTTTTCAAGTAAAAGAAAAAAGAAAAAGAGAAAAAAGGAGAAAGAAGAAAGGACTGTTGAGAGACATTTATGTTTGATACTGCCTGCTGGCTTAATATAGCCGATATCTTAAAAAGAAAGGAGAAAAGAAAAAGGAACTGTTTCTTAAATATTATCATTACTTGTTTGGTCGTCGCCTATTAAAACTTTGTTGTATTTTAAATGCACCCTTGTGTTGAAATATTTTGGTTGTGTTATTTATCTATCGAGTCGCCTTCTTTTGCACATATCTTTTTCAGCTTCATATCGCTTTCATTAATTCTCGCTAAATGTCGGAAATTTCGGAAATTTAACTGCAGTTGATATTTCTTTTAACCTTGAAGTCTATGTTTTCCGTTATCTGAGGGAGTGGGAAAACGAGGGACTTGGTGGGGTATGTGAAAGTGAATTGGAAACCCCCTCACCATCGTCGGAGATCAGTCAAGCCCCAAATTAACCCTCATATTATTCGCCAGTTTATCATATGCCCGAAAAGGGAGTCTCGACTAGGACTTATTTTTGCGGAGGGTCAAGTACCAGACTGCCCCCGACGTCACATGCGCATAAAATGAACTCCCATACTGGGATAATTATTCATTCAGCGTCACAACTAGAATCAGAGTCTTTTATAAACTATATAATAAGGACAGAGAATATTTCTAATGCTCTGAAGGAAGCTGGAGAAGTTATAAGCGGTGGACTTCTGATTGCGGTGGCAATCAAGGGGATACCTCCGAATTTTAAACCTTTTACAACGGTTATAACCTAGAAGAAAACCTTAAGTTTTTCTGAATTTAAAGCATGTTTAAGAAGTTATGAAGAAACAGTGCGTATGTGTTACCCACCAGATGAATCTAACAATATATTACAAATGAAGACCACATTTAAAAAGATTAACCCAAGATATAAACTTGAGTTGAGTACCTATTCTCGCTATGATTATAAATCCGCAAATTATAATAATAACAAAACCCAGAAATTTCAGCCGAGTACAGAGGATTATAAAATCGGCCCCAGCGAAGAAAAATATTATTTTTTACGTTTGTGGGAAGAGGGTCCACTAAACATTTGAATGAAAAACCGAAGGCAGATATTTTTGACATTATATAAGAACCTATTCTAAAGGCCAAACCTATTTCTTTATTTTTGGATATGTTATTGTTTCGCACAAGAGTAATTCATTAGTCGACTGCGGGGCTACTGAGCATTTAATCACTGATGAATCAAAATCTATTAATTTTGACCAGACTTTTGAACCAGGGAACCATTTCTTGAATTAGCTGACAGAAGCCGAGCAGATAACATAGAGCTGAAAAGAGGTAACGCCAGCATTTACCTACGCAGTAGAAAAGGACACAGGTGTAGATGTATCTTTAAAATACTTTTTATATACCAACTTTTAAACAAAATATATTTTCAGTACAAGCGGTGACAAAAAATGATGCGTACATAAGCTTTGATGCTGACAACTGCCAATCAATTTAACCTTATGAAGCCGTTTTCAACATAACATAGAGAGAATGTTTGTATTATTCGAAAAATATCGTTTCTGCCAGAAATACCACTCATGACTAACACACTCGGGACAAAATCTTAGGTCACTGTAACGAATTAAAAAGTTACCCAAATTAGTAAAAGGAATGAAGATAAGACCGACACAAACTTATGCTCTTAACTGTAATACGAGGTGCCTTCAATAAGTTTCCAGACTTTTTTGTACAGGCTTTTAAAATTATCGTAGACTTGAAAATTCAGTATCTTATTGCTATATATCTTATGAGATGACTGACCAATTTTTATGATTTCAGCTTCAAATGAACAGCTACAGCAGCGATTGAAATACACCCTACTAAAGCCTGATTGTCATAACTGGTGAATTTCAAAAATGCAATCTGACACTTTAGAAGAACGATAGCAAGATAATTCTGTTTTAAAATTGGAAGAAATGCGACAGAAACGTATGGAATGCTTCAGACTGCTTTTCGAGTGGCATAAGAGATTCAAGGAAGGCAGGGAGTCTGTGAGGGGTGATGAGAGGTGAGGGAGGAGTAAGGAAGTCAGTACCCAAGAGTTGATTGGCCAAAGGGTTAGGGTTACTATGTTGAGGTTTTCAGGGAGTTCAGGAAGATATTCCGTCGGAAGAGGCCAACAGTCTTCAAATAGGGTATTTCCACCAGGACAATGCACCAATCCACAACTTCATCCTTGTCACAAACTATTTGACCAAGATAGGCATCAAGACAGTTCCTCAGCCTCCCTATAGTCAAGACCTTGCTCCCTGTGACTTTTGGTTATTTCTTAAAGTCAGAGGCTGTCGTTATGAAACAATTGAGGAGATAAAAGAGGATGTGACGAAGGTCATTGACAATCTTACACAAGAGGACGTCCATGGGGCAAAGCAGAAGTTGTTGAAATAGTACAACAAGTGCATTGCAACAGGAGGAGATTACTTCTAATGGGACTAGAGTTTCATGTTTATACTATCAATAAAAGTGCCCATACAAAAAAAGTCTGGAAACATCGTATGCACCTCGTATTTGTATTCAGGGGAAGATGTATAAAGACAAATAAGATTTTGCATAGCAAGGCAACAAAAATCCTCACACTTGTACACAGTGATTTAGCAGGCCCCATTCAACCCTTAGCAAAAGATGGTTAGAAATATGTAATTAATTTTACTGATGACTATTCTGGCCTTACAACGTTATAATTATTAAAGCACAAGTCCGACACTTTGCTTGCTACAAAGAAATATCTAGCTGACATCGCCCCTTACGTCCACGTAAAATGCTTACGGACAGATGATGGAACAGAGCTCACTTCTGAACCTTTTCAACGGTTACTTGTACTTAATAGAATCAAACACAAGAGGTCAGCTCCTTATTCTCCGCATCAAAATGGGACTGCTGAATGGTCATGGCAAACTTTATTTTCTATGGCAAGGTGACTCCTTATTGAGTCAAAATTGCCTAAAAACCTCTGGGTTTATGCATTGATGGATTCAGCACATATTAGAAATCACTGTTATAATACAAATCTAAGAAAAACCGGATATGAAAGTTTAGCGGTTCAAAAACAAACTCAAATATGATGCATATTTTTGGCAAGATTTGTTTTTGTTATATACAAAATGAAACAAAATTGGATCCTCATTTTGAAAAAGGCATCTTTGTCGGCTAATATAAACAAAGTCCTGCTTACTTGATTTATTTTCCAGAAACAACGGCTATTCAAAGAGTTTGCAGTGTAAAATTCAGCGACTCTTACGATAATAGCTCACTATGGAAACCAGATAAAAATACCAAATATACAGAATACTTAATCTCATATAATGTACAACCGAAAGACAACCTAAACACCGAAGGGGGGTGCAAATAACCCGTTTTTGCGATTTTTTGTAGTCAAAAACTTTGAAATTGGTGGGGCTGATTACTGTTGTACTCTGCATACGATTCCTGCTAATTACTCTGTAGATTCGAATTACCGGATTTTAGCTATGAAGAGAGAATTTGATTCTATAGAAGAAAAAAATACTTTTGAATAGCAGAAGACTCCAAGAAATAAAAATATCATTGGTAGTTGGTGGTCTTTTACTATAAAACGTAAAAGTGACCGAAGTCATGAGTATAAAGCTCGTTTTGTAGCCAAAGGCTATTCGCTAATATATGCCAATGGTTATAGGGAATCATTCGCCCTGACGATAAATATGGCTTCCATAAAGTTACTACTGCAAATAGCACTCCAGTATGACTTGTTAGTTCATATGGATGTTAAGAGTGCATATTTAAATGCCCCTTTAGATTATGAAATATATGTTGAGCCATCAGAAGGCTTTAAAGGTAAGAATGGGAATTTGAAAACTTTAAAAAATCTTTATATGGGTTAAAACAGAGCGGTCGAACTTGGAATTAAATGTTCCATACTTACTTAACTATACAAAATTTCGTGCAGTCACCTATAGACCTCTGTCACATGGTCTACCACTGAGAGGAGAGAAATAAGGAATTTCCCCTACCCCTCCGTGTTTGAATTAACAGGCCGCCAAAGACTGACCGTTAAAAAGAGGAATAGGAATGTAGATCAATTCCTCGCGGCCGAAGTAACAAATCCAGGTCAGAATGAAAGCCAACAGATGTTTGCATTCTGTGACCGGATGGTTGAAGAAAGAGGCCGAATGATTGGCCAGTACTCTAAAGCGTAAGTAGCACCCTTTTCGTCAGCGGAAATAGGGATAGGGAAATCAGTTTGGTGGACGGAAATCGCCACGAACGGAGGGGGAATCTCATGCCAAACTCCGGGTGAAGAAGCGGAAAGAATCTTGGATAAGAGGAGAACTGATGTCTTCAAGCCAAAGCTGTAAAAAAAACCCTGCTAGCCCGTTAAAGAGAAAATACTCTCCAGAAGAAACCCGTCAAAAGGCTAAGTAAACCTTAAGACTGTTTCTCCCTACACCCTTCCTAAGTACAGCAATTATATACTCTCTCTCCCCCTCAATTTAAAGAAGGAAGAAAGAAAAGAATAAGGAAGAAAGACTTTGGTATTTATGTATTATCCGCTGATAATATAGCCGACACGTTAAATATATGTGTCCGCATGTATTAAAAACCTTGTTATATTTTATATCTCTCCTCGTGTTGAAATTTATTCATTGTGTTGTCTACCTATCAAATTGTCTATTGCATGTTCCTTTTCAGCTTCATTCGCCTCAAGTTATTCTCGCTAAATTGTCCTATCCGCCTTTAAAAATATGACACAGGAAATTAGAATTGTCGACAACGATAAATAGTATAATTATATCTAAACCTAGAGGCCCTTATCTTCCATTATCCTAGGGGTAGGAAGAGGTAGTGGCCGGGTGTGTGTGTGTAATGTGAAATGTGGAAATCTCTTGCCAGCTGCGGTCAGTCTAGTCCCAAATTAACCCCAACATAATCTGCCAGTTTCCCTACGCCCAAAAAGCGAATCTTAACTGAAACCTATTTTGCGAGGGATCAAGTGCCAGGCTGCCCCGTCTCCACACGTGCGAAAAATAAACTCCCGTCTTGGGATAAATATTTTATAGTTTGTCACACCTCTGTATCTACGTTCAAATATCCACACTCAAATATCCATAATTTTTTTTATTAATAGCTTCAAAAACTGAGGCACACCTAATCCAAATTAAGACAAGACTGAACACTAGATTAAAAATGACTCATTTTGGGAAATTATCCTGGTTTTTAGGAATACAATTTGAATATGAAAATAATCCTAATCCTAATTAAAAAATAATCACATTTTTTGTTTTGATATGTATTTCTTTTAAAGGCGGAAAATTCGATTTTATACCCGCAAATAGGGGGGGTGTTGGATTGTTTGGGCAGGGACTGATGGGTATCAGTCGTCTACAAATTGCTAGCAAATATTCATAGACTTGCCCATCAATAAGAACAGTAGATTAGCCACTCAGAGAAGACTAAGGCATATATGAACAGTGGTCTATAAAGTCTAGACCGAAGGCTGCCTTGTTACTCAAAAGGCGTACCTTTGGGTACCTCTGGTGGTGTAACGGTTTACAAGCTGGACTAGCAAACCTACACGAGTGAGTTCGAGTCTCATTGTTTGCCCCATTCATTCGGCCTTGTGCCACATCGAAGCAAAGAGCTTTGTAAATTACCTTAAAAGGCGTACCTTTGGGTACCTCTGGTGGTGTAACGGTTTACAAGCTGGACTAGCAAACCTACACGAGTGAGTTCCAGTCTCATTGTTTGCCCCATTCATTCGGCCTTGTGCCACATCGAGGCAAAGAGCTTTGTAAATTACCTTAAAAGGCGTATCTTTGGGTACCTCTGGTGGTGTAACGGTTTACAAGCTGGACTAGCAAACCTACACGAGTGAGTTCCAGTCTCATTGTTTGCCCCATTCATACGGCCTTGTGCCACATCGAAGCAAAGAGCTTTGTAAATTACTTTAAAAGGCGTATCTTTGGGTACCTCTGGTGGTGTAACGGTTTGCAAGCTGGACTAGAAAACCTACACGAGTGAGTTCCAGTCTCATTGTTTGCCCCATTTATTCGGCCTTATGCCACATCGAAAAAAAGAGCTTTGTAAATTACCTTAAAAGCCGTATCTTTGGGTACCTCTGGTGGTGTAACGGTTTGCAAGCTGGACTAGAAAACCTACACTAGTGTGTTCGAGTCTCATTGTTTGCCCCATTTATTCGGCCTTGTGCCATATCGAAGCAAAGAGCTTTGTAAATTACTAAAAGGCGTATCTTTTTGTATCGTGCAACTAAAAAACTAGACGGCTACCTGAATTCCAATATATATATATAGTCATCCACACACACACACCCACATATATATATATATATATATATATATATGTGTGTGTGTGTGTGTGTGCATGACATCTTTGGAATACTGCCGATTTACAATGTAACTAGAGTCCATCATATTATTGATGACTTGAAATGTAATGAAATATTCTAACCAATATTTCATATTTATTTCCCTTTATGGAAAATTTTTAGGTTTAAAAAATTTTATTTTTAACATCTTGGGCCGCATGCTGTTGGAAATTTGGCTGGAAATTCATTTATTCTTTATTTTTCTATTTAGTAAAATCCTGCTATGATATATCGTTTACGTAGAGTTGCAATAACATATACTGAAATTATGCAATATATCTTGCATAATTTCAGTATATGTTAACAAATATGTATATGAAAATGGAAATTACGTAATCTACTTGATGATGCGTTAACTCGATAGCTTCCTGTTTGAACAAAGGTCAGGGGGTGTCCTCGTGGTGGGATGGTTAAAGCGATGGACTGCGGAATCGTAGTACGCGAGTTCGTACTCCAGTCGCGCTATTACGTTCACTTTCGGGCAAATACCCTTGGGAAAGGTATGAACCCCCTTATTCTCCCAGCTATGGGTTAAATAGTACCACTACTGTTCTTCTAGGGGAATGGCCTTGGCATTAAACAACCTAAAAAGAGTTGATATGCCATTAAACAAAGAAAGAAAGAAAGATAGAACAAAGGTCAATAATGATATTGATGTTTTTACTAAGGAAGTACTGTAGGATTCTAATCAATGTTATCACTTTTTATATAAGTCGTAACATTTTAAGTGTATTTTTCAAACAAATTTCCGCTACGATGTGTCATTCTTTGCTAGTTACATTCAGTCTTTATGATAATTTTTTGTAATATGCATAAAATAAATGCATTGGATATGATATGCGAAAAGATGGTGAAGTTTCTTTGTTTTTATGGTTGCCCTGTCAACTTGGGCTGTAGAATACACTGACTGCACCTCTGCAGAGGGGTAACACCCCCTAATGAGTTTCCTGGATATGACACTAAACGATCTGATGGTGAGGTCCCAGTAATGCTGGGGCTTTGGGGAATACGGAGTACCACTTCATAGCTATTGCTCCCTGGTCAACTCTGGCCCGGTATGGTAACACCTGATAGGGCCCTATCTATGGGTTAAGTAGAACTAACGGCGTACTTATGCTAAATTGAATTGTTTGATTAAACTGAATAGCTTGAAATAGAA
The DNA here is from genome assembly GCA_963585895.1 of Sepioteuthis lessoniana. NCBI lineage: Eukaryota > Metazoa > Mollusca > Cephalopoda > Myopsida > Loliginidae > Sepioteuthis > Sepioteuthis lessoniana. The sequence continues at coordinate 25,696,387 of OY757910.1, read as the reverse complement.
ATGTTTTTGACAATTAAACCGTACTTACATTTAAACTGCGTGCTTATGCTAAACTGAAATATTTGAAATAGAACTGTTTTTTGATCTTGAAACTATCATCATCATCATCATCATGTCGCGCCGCTAGCACAGATATCCCTGACCCTCTCTCGCCACTTCTCCCTATCATTCATCGCCTCCAGCAGGTCTTCAGGGTTACATCCTGTGTCCTCACATAGTTGCTGTATGTAGGTTCGTGCTGGTCGTCCTGCTTTTGCACATCCATATGTGGGGGTCCACAGGAGTACATCGCTTATGAGCTCGTCCTTGCTTCTCCAGCAGTGTCCCGCGTGTCTGGTCTGTACTTACACTAAACTGAATTGTTATATACATTTAACTGTGTGTAAACAAAATCTGTACTTATACAAAACTGAATTAGCTGAATTAGAATTGCTTGACTAAACGGAATAGCTTAAAATAGAAATGGTTTTCACAATTAAACTGTACTTACATTAAAACTGCGTACTTATCCTAAACTGAATAGTTTGAAATATAACTATTTGTATAAAAATGGATTTGGCATTAAATAACCTACAAATATTGATATGCCATAAAACCCAAACAACCTATAACCTTGTTTTTATGGCGTATTAACTTCCATTGGTAATCTAATGCGAAAGCCATCCTTATAAAAAACAGTCGGGGTATTATTTTATGTACAGCTTACAGGAAGGGAGAATTGACCCTTTTTTCCCAGGATAACAGTATAAAAATAAATGTAACAGAGAGACTGGTGTTCGAAATCACTTACTAAGATGCCGAAGTCCAGCTCATTAGCATCTACGCCCCCGTGACAAAATGATAAGAAATAGAACTTGAGAACCGAAAGTTGAAGTTAAAATCGTTTCCTGTGTAAAGCTTCATTTTTCATCAGATGAACATTTTCACACACAACTTGAAATATTACGGAACGCTGAAAAAGATACTGACGCTATTGTTCTGTTTATCATGTGCGAACGTATCGTGACGTTATGTGAATATGTTGTGACATTAAGAGTTTTAAAGAGATCTTTTGTAAGTGAAATTTCTTAAACTGAAAATTTTTGAATTTGTGTTATTATGAAGTATATTTGATACTGTTGTTCTATTGATCGTGATCCATGTACGTGACGATGTCGATAAAGTTTAAGTATTTAAAAGAAATATTTTTAAAACTAAAAAAAAAAAATGTTACTAAAAATGTTGTTGCCATAAAATCTTTTTGGATGTATCAAAAGACGTAAATGTTTGATATTATGAAATTATCTAACCCATGTCTAGAACTATTTTATTTTGTCTTGGTACCATTTTAAATAAATAAAGGCACAGTTATCGTCATAGGAAACGGATTCGGCCACCAAATTTAAAATCTTGAGTGAGGCCGCTTGCATCCAACTTTTCTTTTCAATCTAGGGGTAAGTAGTAGGGTAAACTATGTTATTTAACATTGGTATAACAACGAGTCGAAGAAAAGGAGAGCTGGATTCAAACAAGTTATAAATTGGGTTTCAACTGTTTATTCGGGACCTAGACATGTTATATTATTACTCAGCTTACATGACCAAAAAGAGAATACGATATACAGGGTGTCTCAAAATAGATGCAAACTATTAATATGATAAGGATTTATTACTGAGACAAGCGCAATGGCGTTCATTTAGAACGGATCCAGTAAAAATACATCCTTTGAGCTAAAGACATTAAATCGATATTTTATTATTATTATTATTTACTCCTTTAGAGTTTTTACATCAGTGTTAGCTGATGGTTTTTCACTGGAGTTTGAGTGACAGCAAGTCTCCAGGACTCGTCTCAGGATTCTGGCCGTTCTTATCAATGCAGTGATTTGGATAGTCTCTACCCGTCCGCCAACTTCCAAGTCCTCCAGGTCTTTTAATAATCCTTTAGTTATTGTGCCAAATGCACCAATCGCAATTGGTATAATCGTCACTTTCATGTTCCACAGCTTTTTCAATTCTCTAGCAAGGTCGAGGTACTAATCTTTCTTTTCACATTCCTTCAGATTTATTCTATGATCCGCCGAGACAGCAAAGTCGACAATTTTGCAAATTCTCGTCTTTTTTTTTTTTTTTTTTTTTTGATTATTATAAGGTCTGGTCTTCTGGCCGGAATTAGGTGATCCGTTTGTATGTTAAAGTCCCAAAGGAGTTAATGTATTATTATTATTATTATTATTAGTATTATTATTATTATATCAGCTTCTTGGACATTCTATCTTTTTTTGAATTCCTTATCTCAGTAATAATTCTAGCTTGTTAACCATTACACTACATGTGGTGCAAATATTGGTGTGTTTGTTCTACCGTTCTCAAATTGACGGTTGTAATACTACGACCAACACGGTCCTCAGCAGACCCTTGTAGTGTTACAGCCCTACATAGAAATTTGTACTACCACAGTTGTAACGGGTTTATGAGTGTAGCACTACGCCTTAAGTGTCAATCGGACCCTCTTTGTCACCCTCCGTGAGAAAAAGTGACAAATACACTAAACACCGTCTTGGTTTGTTAGTACAAAAGTTTATTCGCTTTAGCTAGACAGAGAGAAAAAAAACGTCGTGAGGAAAGAGAGTAGACAAATACCAGGATATTATTTTTCTTGTTTTCTCTGGTAGTTCCTGCACGTGCTTCCACGCTGGTTCCGCCTTCACAGCTTCGCAGCGGATGCGGGACCTCTTTGCGGAGCTCACCTAAAAATAGGTGACGAATTTTTGGCCAGTCTTCACATCGCCGCGTCTCATCTTCAACTGACATTCTTTTCGTGTTTTCTTTCATGTTTCCCTCTGGCGGCATTTCTGTTTGAGTTTCTTCAAACCAATCAGAACCCGTAGCCGATTTGCTGCTGATACATTTCTATTTTGAACTCCTGACCCAGATTTGAGGAACCCTCCTTCGTTCATCTTCTCATTTGCTTCTCCCTTATAACCCCCCCTCTCTCTCTCTCTCGCACTGCACCGTATCTCTTTCTTATGTATGTTGCACCTTTTCCAGCGTCCAGTAAGGGGACCTGTAAACAAGAAAGACATCAACACGCAACTAGCTGAGGCATGGACAGCTACCGATAGTCTATAGGTCATATGGAAGTCATACTTGACCGATAAAAGGGAACACACTTTTTTCCAAGCAGTGGTCGTATCGATACTGCTGTATGGATCCACTACATGGATGCTAACTTAACCTTTGGAGAAAAAGCTTGACGGCAACTATACAAGAATACTGTGAGCAATATTGAAAAAGTCCTAGGGGCATCACCCCACAAAGCAGCAGTTATACAGCCACTTACTACCCATCACGAAAAATATCCAAGTTAGACGAAGCAGACATGCAGGATACTGCTGGAGAAGTAGGGGCGAACTCATAAGTACTCCTGTGTACTCCATCACATGGACGAACAAAGGTAGGACGACCAGCTAGAACCTATATACAACAGCTCTCTGACGATACAGGATGTAGCCTTGAAGACCTACCGGAAGCGATGGACGATCGAGAGGGGTGACGAGAGAGAGTCAAGGATATCTGTGCTGATAGCGTGACATGATGATTATGATGATGATTAAAACAATCGACCTGAGTCCCTAATTATATTACATACACACACACACACACACGTGTATATATATATATATATATATATGCATCTAATTGCAGTCGGAGACATTTGTTCGTTGTGTTATTATTAGGAAAGTTTCAATGTCCTTTTCTTGTTGATTTATTTGAGGTAGACCTTATTCTTTCTCCCCCGGCCTGTTTTGAAGAAGAGAATATAAACAAGTCAGAAACAGGTTAAAAATTTAAAATTTCGTCCCCAGTCCTGTTTTTCGATTGCATCAGAAAACTTTTAATCCATTTGGCCAGAATAATTTCATCTAACACAGTTATGTGAATAAACTAATCCTACTAAACATACTACAATAGAATAGCTGGACTTAAACTAAGTTAAAACTAAGTGGAAACTGCCAGGGCTTTCTTTTTTATCTCACATTCAACAACACTAGGTTTGTCACTGGATAAAAGTCTCTGTGGGAGGATAGTATTATACGAGTCACACGAGCATATATCAATGGTATACCATGGCACATACAATGGTGAATGTAAAATAAGACGCATGATTCCAAAAGATGCGCTCCACCAGGTAAGAGGTGAAAAAAACATCCTTAGTAAACAGCCGAATCAAATAGTTCAGTTAGAAAACGGCTATATACCCTTACTATGAACATTATTGGGTATGTCCGATTCAACATTGGACACTATTGTGAGGTGGGGGAAATATACTAACTGCCTTCACTTGGTCGAGGCTGCATGACGTACGTGCCCAGGAAGCCCAGTATGTGGCTGACCCTCTTCGAGCCTCAGGGGCTCGTACCCCAGGTTCTAATCTTCCTCGGAGGCTCCTATTTCTAGGGGAATGCCGACGGAGCTCGAGACATTTTGGATGCGCTGGGCGTGTCTGGGCAACAACTCTGCGCTCAGACCAACCTTCAAAAGTCCTTGTGACAAACTCGTCTGGTTGGTGGGACGTACGATAAATAGGAAAAATATACTATGCAATCTCCACTAGTAGCGGCTACCTACTTCACGTCATTGCCAAGTACTCTAATTTGTTAATGTTATAAAGATTTCTATTTTATTGCCAACCCCTGTTTTCGTTATTTCCCATTCCGTAACCTTTTGTTAGGTTACAAAAGAAACTACTGTTTGATCAGCTATAAAGACGGCGTCTATTGATGAGAGAGAGAGAGAGAGAGAGAGAGAGAGAGAGAGAGAGAGACGGGGGAGGGAGGGAACGAAAGAGAGATCGATAGACAGGGAGAGACAGAGGGAGGGAATCAATAAACGATAAACATGATTTTAATTCAAAATGTACGTCTAAACTGCATCGTCCTTCACGCTGAGGTTGGAGCTCTGACTTTTAACCCGACTTGTGCAAAACCTCACAAATACACATCTATCTATCTATCTATCTATCTATCTATCCGTTTATATATATATATATATATATATATATATGTATATGAGTGTGTGTGTGTATGTGTGTGTGTGTGTGTGTGTGTATACGTAGGAAATGACCACTCAGTATGAAACTGGACGAAAAGACACTATTTTATGCAGTCGACGAATATCTTATTAATAGACAATGTTCTTCTTTGTCAAAGTCTGTTCCGCAACAACCTCTTACTTTTATTCTCTCTTCTGCTGGCCCGATTGAGGGGGGTGCAGGGAGAGAGAGAGAGAGAGAGAGAGAGAGAGAGAGAAAGACAGGCAGACAGACAGACAGAGAGTATGAAGTAAAACAAACCCCCCCAAAAACGAAAAAATCTCAAATTAGGTAGAAATAAAAAAAAAACAACACCTCAAAAAACAAACTAAATTGCAGATATACGTATGTAAGATTAAAATCTAAACAATGATGAATAGAAAAAAGACAGTTCAAACTTAAAGTTTAAAAGCGCTGTTTTTTTTTTCTTCTGACCACTGGATTGTTCTCTTCCTTGGAAGAATACCAGGTCACATCTATGATAGAAGAACAGATAACAATCAACTAACCTCATCCCAAAGAGTAGCGTCAATTGATGAGAAAAACAAAACAAAAAAAACATTAAAAAAACAAAACAAAACAGAACAGGTACCGAAGTATTTTCATGACTGTGTCAGCGAACTCCGAGCTATTGGTACGACTCGATAATGATGACGACGATGATATACGTATATGAAAGGTCGTTCAAAAAGTACTAAGCCTCACCCAAAAAGAAGATACATAGCTGAACCTCTTTATTTCTGCAGCACGCTTTCACCTCTAATTATTGTAGAAAAAAAAAACTTATCCAGATTTCTGTTTTAATTTCTGTGCAGCTGAACAGTTTTAATTTCTGCACACACACACACACACACACACACACACACACACACACACACACACACACACACACACACATATATATATGTGTGGTGTGTGTGTCTGTATATGTGCACGTTTTTTTCGTGCGTGTTTGTATACATGTGGATATATATGTATGTATAATTGTTTATATATATCTAAATATATGCGTACGTCTATGTGTGTGTTGTTTATTGTAGGGAATGTTGAGGTTCCACGTTTCGCTGGATTTAGGTGAATAAGACGTTGATATAGATCAAGACACCGTATCTCAGGGCATCGAAGATAAATTGAATATCAGTTGTAATGAATAGCTAGACAAAGTTTCTAGATGCGACAGAAGCAATCCTCGTTATCATGACATTCAGATATAGAATGGTTCCCACAAGATAATTTACCAGCTCTTAGGAAGGTCATAATTTGTATGCCTGTATAAAATATGTACACGTGACACATATATAATATAAATATAGGAACGAATGGACTCCTTTTGTCCAGCAAACATCACCCAAAATAAAGATAATAAATAAAAAAAAGGTGTGATTACAGAATTTCAGGAGGTGTTTTATGTGACACATTGCTTGTCTCATGAAACCTGTGGAGGTGTAAATTTGTTAAGCGAAACAATTGGTCTTTCAACACCTGCGGCCTAAATATCCTTCAGCCTATCTATCTATCTATCTATCTATCTATCTATCTATCTCATTCTATTCATATGTCTTTCCATATCTATCAATCTATTTAGTTCTGGTCACTTTATCTCTCTTCCCTCCCCTCTGTATGTCTGTCTGTCTGTCTGTCTGTCTCTCTCTCTCTATATATATATATGACATTCTGTTCATTTCTCTCTATCAACATTGTATCTACATAATTATTTCTTATCTATCTATCTATCTATCTATCTCTTTTTGATCATCTATCTATCTATCTATCTATCTAATTCTGATCACGTCCCTTTCTCTGAGTCTCTCTCTCTCTGTCTATCAACCTCATTATCTTTGTTTCTTTCCTATCTATCTATCTATCTATCTCATTCTATTCATATCTCTTTCATATCTATCAATCTATTTAGTTCTGGTCACTTTATCTCTCTTCCCTCCCCTCTGTCTGTCTGTCTGTCTATATATATATATATATCACATTCTGTTCATTCCTCTCTATCAACATTTTATCTACATAATTATTTCTTATCTATCTATCTATCTATCTATCTATCTATCTATCTATCTATCTATCTATCTCCTTTTGATCATTTCTCTATCTATCTATCTGTCTATCTAATTCTGATCACGTCTCTTTCTCTGGGTCTCTCTCTCTCTCTGTCTATCAATCTCATTATCTTTGTTTGTTTGTTTGTTTCTTATCTATCTATCTATCTATCTGATTTTCTTTGGCACTCACTTCTTATGCTGTATCTATCTGATCTTTTTCATATAGTTTCTTTTTTAAAACAGGTTTTATTTTGCAGGTGGCATAGTTGGAATTTAAAATACAAATTAATCAAACTAAAGAATATGTTTAGACATTTATTTTGTTAAGGAGAAAATTCCCTTCCATAGTTTCTATTTGATTCTGCTTTGAACTTTTTTTTTCTGTGTGCACATTTGTATTTGGCAAATAATCTAATTTCTGTTCATTTGCTAAGCTAAGTTTGACGCAAGACAGGAACTATGTTACAATTAGTGATAAGAGAACTTACTAACAACGGTCTGCTGATTGGATATTTTGATCCTTTCCATCTTCTTAGTTATAAAATAGAGTTTGAATATATATATATATATATATATATATATATATATATATATATATATATATATATATATATATATATATATATATCATCTGTCCACATTTGAAGAATTCAAGTCTCTTACTTTCAAGAAGATAGCGTGAATCTGGGGCTAATTTATTTTGGTTGCTTGGTTGGTTCCTTTGTTTAATGACATATCAACCTTCGTGGTTTACTTAATACCAAAGCCAGCCTCGGAGAATGAAAACAGGGGTACTATTTAACACATTGCTGGGGGTTTGGGATAAGGGGTTACATAACCTTTCACAAAGTTATCATTCTGAAAGTGAAAACAATAGCGCAACAGGAGTTCGAACTTGCTTACAACTATTTTGCTTTCCGTTACATTAGCCACTGCATTACTGGGATCCCTACTTTCCTCATTTTATGTTTTATTCATCTCTGGCTGTCAATGTTGTGCCCTTTCTCTTCATCTTTTTAAATCCATCTTCTTTTTTTTTAAAAAAATGACTCTCCATTTACTTGCCCCTTATTCTAGTAGGTAGAGTGTTTGCTCATGGCCCGGGAGAGCAGGGTTCAATCCCTGATCGAGTCCTACCAAAAATTTAAAAAATGTTACTTGATACCTCCTTGCTTAACACTCAGCATTATAAGGTACTTATCAAGGGTAAATTGGAGCAATCCAGGGAAAGAAGTAGCGTCCTTCCCTACTCTTCGGTGTAGTAGCTATTGAAAAGGGAGCTAATTCATATTAATTTTACGTGATATCAATGATTGAATCCCAATTATATTGTATCGAATAACAATTCATATTAAATAATAATAATTTGCTTTCCCAAATGTACAGGTTCATGGGCATAATGGTTACAGTGTTCGCCACTGGTCAGATAGACCGGGGTTCAATACCAAAGACTCAAAATATGGTACTTGATGCCTACTTGCTTAACACTCAGTATTATAAAGTACGGTTCAAGGATAAGTGGAGCAATCTAGAGAAAGGAGTAGTGCACTTCCTTACACCTCTGTGTAGTTGCTATTGAAAAGAGACCCTTGGTGTCGCCCTCAACTACGATCGGTCAACGTGCTTAAATGGTATCAGTAATAATTCATATCAAATAATAATAGACATTTGTTCGCAGACAAATATTTGGTTGCAAGTATTTATGTCAAATACTAATAATGTAAAAATCTATTTAATCCATGTAAATAAACCTAAGAGGCACTCCCATTCTGGATCAGCGAGGACCTGAGAATTTTTGCGAAAATGGATTACTCCACATTACTCTCAGAACTAGACCATCACCAGCGGAAGTTGTTTAGTGTAATTCCAAGGACACAATTTTAAGGGTTCTTCCTCCTCTGTAAAGACATAGTTGACATGGTCGAAAGTTCAACGTTGTCTTTTGGATTTTTTGTTTTTTATGGAATTTGAAGTTGCCATGCTTGTGGTTGTATGCGTTACGGAATTAAATAAGTAATAAATTTGTATGGTCAATTTCGTTCCTTAGAGTCTCGGGTGGTTTGTTGGTTATTGTTTTATGGTTTATTAACCCTTGTGGGTTATCTAATGCCAAATCATTATATATATATATATATATATATATATATATATATATATATAAGGGAAATAAAGTATCTAAAACTTTCTTACATTTTCGTTTTGTTTAACAGATAAAAATTCAATTGAAATAAAATTCAGAAAATACATTACATTTTTAAACGCCCTGATGAAGGTTTAATATTAAAACCAAAACGTTTAACGTGGCAAATAATCTAAGTAAAGATAAAATCATCCTGTGAAGACCTTGAGTTTTTTCAAGTTTGTACCTTTTCACACACACACACACGCACACACACACACACATATATATATATATATATAATTTGTTAGCGAACTGTTTCTAGGTTAGTTTATTTTTAAATTACTTGCTAGAGCTCATTTTTTTACACACACTTAAACAGTTTCAAATAATTCTATCTACCATTGATAATTCTATTCTATATCAATCATCTATTTGCACAATATTAAATGGTTTCAGATATTGCTATTTGACATTAGTAATTCTATTTATCAAGTATTTCTCTGTAATATAAATAATCTGCACACAGCTCTATGGCTTCAAAAACTACAATTCATAAGCCCTAATAATTGATCGAACAGTTCTATTTGATCAATTTGACGGGACCCTGACTGGTACAACCATTCTGAGTCGGAGTAGACCTGGGAGTAATGGCAATAAAAGAGTACTCCACATTCTTTAAAGCTGCAGGATTAGAGCCTCATCATCGGATACAGTTTAGTGTCATATCGAGGCCACTCGTTGGGGGATGGGATCTCACCCTTCAGTAGTGGCGCAGTCGGTGTATTCTTTAGTCCGAGCCGACTTGGTGAGGTAGGTGTTAAATAAGAAATTTGTGACGACTTCTACTCCTTTTATGTGATGCTGTTATGCATAACACAAGTGGTTTATTGAAATAGTAGAGTTAATTATTTAGTAAGGTCGGAATGTAACTCAAATTAGTAATAACTCTTTTAGTCAGATATAGGCATTTGTTTATTTAGGTATTCAATTTCAACCAAAATTTGTGTCGGCGATAACAAAGTAATTTTTGAGGATGGTTTGATTGAATGTCAAAATCATTTTGAGCAAGCGGTTGGCGACGTTCTATCCATTTATCTTTGTATGTTTATTTTATCCTAGTTATATTGTCCAATGTTTTTTCGATTCTTTTATCTCTGTTAAAATCGTGACTGTTTGAACAGGAGGTTTGTACAAATATTAGTTTTTCGGTATCCACAGATTTCATTCCATCTCTGTTGTCATTTAGTTATTAAGTAAAATAACAATTTTGACTTCCAAATAAGTTGCTGGGGTTGTGTCCTCGTGGTGTAATGGTTAAAGCACTGAACTGCAGAATTGTAGTAAGCAAATTCGAACTCCTGTCGCGCTATTTACATTCATTTTCGGGCAAATACCCTTGAAAAAAGTATCAGCCCCCTTATCATCCCAGATATGGGTTAACTAGCATCCCTGCTGTTTTTCTAGATGGGTATCTTTGGCTTTAAATAACCCACGTAGGTTGATATGTCATTAAACATAGAAGGTAAACCAGATGTATTCCGTGTTCATTCCCGTAAATAAATGATATTTTTTGCTTCTGTAAATAAATTCTTGGTAAGATATATATATATATAATCTCATCCACAGACTGAATGTTTTGTTGTATCACAACCCTTCAGTGGGGCTAATACACGCAAGACGTTTCATGCTGGGATCGAAAACCGCCCAACTTTACGTTTGACTTAGTATCTTACCTCTCAACCAAAGACGACATACGTCAGCTTGGGAATTATCTTGCATTATGTATTAGTTTTCGTTTGTTTACATTTTGCCTTGTCAGATATGATGCTCACACTGTAGCCCAGTTGCCTGGGATTGTAGAATACACCGACTGCATCTCACTGACTTGTTGTGGAGATGACATTAAACAATCTGATAGTAAGACTCCAGTAATGTCGTAGTTTTGGGGAATACGGATAACCCCTTCATTAGCATCGCTTCCAGGTCTATTCAGGCCTTATCTAGAGTCAAATAGAACTGTTTGATCACTTAACGGTGTATATTTACAAAATGTGTTTACAGATCATATATATATATACCAGAATATTGGCCTAATGGGTAGAGGGTTCGCCAATGGTCCGGTAGACCGGGGTTCAATCCCAGGTCGAGTCATACCAAAGACCCAAAAAATCGTACTTGAGGCCGCCTTGCTTAACACTCAGCATTATTTATAAGGTACAGATCAAGGGTAAAGTAGAGTAATCGAGGGAAAGGAGTAATGCCCTTCCCTACACCTCAGTGTAGTCGCTATTGAAAAGAGGCCTTGGGTTACCTTCGGCTACGGTCGCCAACTTTTCTTTTATATATATATATATATATATATATATATATATATATATATATATTGAGTGTGTGAGTTTATCAAAGTTAAAAACTTGTTTTAAACTATTTCATTTATACAAAAATTGGAACTAATACTTTGCTTACTCAATCTTTTATGACGGCTCTGATTATTTCAATCATGATTGAAAATGATATTTTTTTACTAAGTTGTTCCTGCTTTTTTGGCTGTTAATAGATCATATTTGGTAGATACTTATCATTGACCATTTTTAGATTTCTCCCCTAAATTTTAGATCTGGAGTATTTGATGGCTATGTCATTGATAACAATATAATTTTCCTGAATAAAAGCTCAATTACTCTGAGAGCAGATGCAGTATCATCTTGAAAATGAATTCATCATCATTAAACTAATATTCTATCGACTGAAGGAGATAATTATCCAGGATTTCGATGTCCACATTTGCATTTATTGCTGTGGTAAGGATTGCTATATCTTCTTGTTTTTAAAGTCATATGTAACCCCATATCATGAATGAATTGGAGAATTGTTTTCATGAGTGAGTTATCTTTATCAATTTCATTTGAATGACACTAAAAAGAAAAAAAATCTGGCATAATTCTTTTGGCCGATGAAGATTAATATCACTTTCATCTAACTTTCCTTGCACAATGATTTTTATCTTTTTATCCCACTTAAACATCGAGTTCTTTGTGTGTTTTCGTGTTGGTTTTTGTTTAACTTTTTTGTATTCAAATTCTATCACATTTAGCCGATTTATTACAGTTCAGTCACAAAGGTTGATTTATCTTTCGAACCTTTTGCTTTTCATTTGTTTTGTTGTATATTTTCTATTTTCAAATGTTTTCTATTCTGATGCTTTCATGTCTCACATGATTTACCAGTATGTTGCTTTAGTCACCAAATTTTTTTTATATTTGCACCGAATTTTAAACAATGGTGACTGGCTACAGCCAACATCTTTCGCTTATTCGAATTTTGCTTGCCTTCCTAAATGAGTTTGGCTATCTTTTCCATTGTTTCAATTGGCAGTTTTTTTGTTGGCTCCATCTATTCAAATTTTGCTTGCCTTCCTAAATGAGTTTGGCCATCTTTTCCATTGTTTCAATTGGCAGTTTTTTTGTTGTTGGCTCCATCTATTCAAATATTGATTGCCTTCCTAAATGAATTTGGCCATCTTTTCCATTGTTTCAATTGGCAGTTTTTTTTTGTTGGCTCCATCTATTCAAATGTAGATTGCCTTCCTAAATGAGTTTGGCTATCTATTCCATTGTTTAAATAGGCAGCTTTTTTGTTGGTGCCATATATTCAACTGAAGATTGATTTCTGGAATAAGTTTTACCACCCTTTTAATTTTTTTAAATGGCAGTTTTTTTGCTGGAACCACATATTTCTTTAAATGAAGTATTCCTAACTACTTGTTGCAAGAACTATTTCTTAAATGTAGACGAATTTGTAGGTTTAGACTTCTGCTGGTATTTGTTTTTGGGCAGAAAATTAAAAGATCATCCCATATTTTTCCCCGCAGATTTTAGCTATATCATAATACTTTTCTCAATATTGTTCGAAAAAAATTGCCATAAATGAAAAATTTAGATTTAGTTTCTTTTATGTATATTTTAAAAAATCAGAGTTTTCAAATATAAAATAATTTTTCCGTCTTATACGCGATTAGTTCATTTACAGAAAAATAAAAAAGTGAAGTAACCATCTAAGTGTATTAATTCCATAATTTTTCACAGGAATAGTATGGATATCACCATCACTGTTCATTTATATATATATATATATATATATATATATATCTATATATATATATATATATATATATATCACTGTGTGGCAATTCTCTCATTAGAATCAAATCAATAGAATGTTGAACACGAACATGTATTGGATTGTACATAACTTGGGGGAAGGTCATTCTTGACAACGACAAATAAAAAGAAGTAACATTTTTAAATCCATTTTTTGTTTGAAACTTTTCTATTTCAATTGAAAGAAACAGAAACTGAATAAATAGTGTATATTAATCCTTTTATTTCATCAACAAGCCAATAAGCTTGCTTACAAAACCACTATATTCTTATTGGTTCGTAGTTTTAATTATTGTAAATGGACGATGTTTCAAACTAAATCGGTAAATATAATATCAGTTTTAAATAACTACACACCAACGAATGTTTTCAAAACTGAAAAAAATCATTTTCATTAGTTTATTATCTGCTTGATAAAAAATAAAACCCCAAAGGTGAACATTCTGTAAGTTTGCTGATTCCATAATTTTTGCCATGGGTTAAACCAGCTCATTGGCCTAGTGGGCAGACTGTTCGCCAATGGTCCGGGAGACCTGTTTTCTATCCCAGGTCTAGTCATACGAAAGCCTTTAAAAATGGTACATGATACCTCCTTGCTTAACATTCGGCAATATATGGTACGTATCAAGGGTAAAGTGGAGAAATCCAGGGAAAGGAGTAGCGCCCTCCCCTACGTCTCAGTGTAGTAGCTATTGAAAGGGGAGCCTTCTGGTCACCCTCGACTACAGTCGCCAACTTTTCTTAGTTTTAGTTGGTGTAAAAAATATGTCACATGCGGAAAATATCTTCATTTCTGACTGAATACTGCGTCGCATTTTCAATCTGTGGTGGTCAATGTTATCCAGAAAAATCAGTAGTCTGGTTGGTTGGTTGGGTTTAATGGCATATCAACCTTTGTAGGTTATTTAATGCCAAATCCATTTTTATACAAATAATCAGTTCTATTTCAAACAGTTCAGTTTAGCATGAATACAAAGTTCAATTGTCAAAAAACATTTCCTGTTCAAGCTATTCAGTTTAGTCGAACAGTTCTACTTAAAATAATTCAGTTTACTATAAGTACACAGCTTAGTTCTATCTAACCCATAGATAGAACCCTATCAAGAGCTACCACTCCGGGCCATAGTGGACCTTTGGGCGATGGTAATGAAGATTTTCTGATTAAATCTAATATCACCTATTCTGATTTAAGAAATATGGACAGAAATATAAGTCAAAGTTTGCCTTAAATTTACTTTCTAGAATAAACACCCAATTTAAAGGGACGTCATTTATCCCTCATTCCGAACAGTAGAGTGGGGCTGTAGAACACATGCAGAGAATTAGAACCTTCCCCCACCCCAAAATTGCCCAGTCAGCTTGGGCTGTAGAATACACTGACTGCACCTCTGCAGAGGTGTAAAACCCCTCCCCCCAGTGAGTGTCCTGGTTATGACACGAAACTATCTGATGGTAAGGTACCAGTAATGCTGGGGCCTTGGGGAATACGGAGCACCCCTTCATTGCCATTCCTCCCAGGTCCAATCTGGCCCGGAGTAGTAGCACCAGATAGGGCCCAATCTATGTGTTGAATAGAACTAACGGCATACTTATGATAAACTGAATTGTTAGATTAAACTGAATAGCTTGAAATAGAAATGTTTTTGACAATTATGCTGGACTTATATTGAAAGTGCGTGCTTATGCTAAACTGAATTATTTGAAATAGAGCTGTTTTTTGACATTGAAACTGTATTTACACTAAACTGAATTGTTTAACATAGAACTGTTTTGACATTTAACTTTGTGTAAACAAAATCTGTACTTATACTAGACTGAATTAGCTGAATTAGAACTGCTTGACTAAACTGAATAGCTCGAAATAAAAATGTTTTTCACAATTAAACTGTACTTACATTTAAACTGCGTGCTTACGCTAAACTGAATTATCTAAAATTGAACTGTTTTTGGCATTGAAACTGTACTTACAGTAAACTGAATTGTTATATATAACTGCTTGAATAAAGTAAATAGTTTGAAATAGAAATGTTTTTGACAAACTGTGTACTCATGCTAAACTGAATTGTTTGAAATAGAACTGATTATTTACAAAAATGGATTTGGCGTTAAATAACCTACAAAGGTTGATATGCTATAAAACCAAACCACCCAACAAATGTTCTGGATATGACACAAAGCCATGATGTGGCTCAAATCTTGGAGCTTTTGCAAATATGAAGTATACAATTCATTGCGATTACTCCCAGGTCAACTCTGATGCAGAGTGGTAATATATGTTATGATCCCCTCAATCTATCGAATCATTTACAATTCATGGAACCATTGAACTTTATGGAAACAAATGATTAATGTTAGATTAAATTATTAGTTTTATATCGCAGTACTTGAAATCATGTGACTTTGTTCAAACTGTAGATTAATATCAAATACAATTATTAGTATTGGATAACAGTACTTGAAACCATTTAACTCTGTTCAAACAAATGACCTATTCAGTTGATGTTACCTATAAACTTAGGTTATTTAGTTGATGTTATCTACAAACATAGGCTCCAGAGGTGAGAGATTGGCCAAATCCATCACCACGGCTGTTGGTAGATGTTATTTTTCAGCTGCTGTGCGAGTCATTTTTCAGACTCGCACAGCATTTGTTTCAATGCGTAAAGATGTCTTGCCTCCCCACCATATTAATTCAGTTTTATGTAAATATACATGTAGTTGTGGCAGTGACTACATAGGCAGGACTTCTAATCACTTAGATCTTCGTATAAGACAGCATCGTCCAGGTCGAATTTTAAATCTTAAGCTTAAAAGAGGTCAACTTGCAAATATATCCGGGTCCTCTATAGCTGAGCACATGATTAATAGTAGGGAATGTGTTGCAGACTTCAATGTTGACCGATTCAGTATTCTGAGTCGGTCACATTCGGTTTTTCATCTCAAAGTGTTGGAGACCCTTTACGTTCGATCCCTTCAGTCTTCCCTCTGTAAACAGAGGGATTGTTTGTTGGGATTGAATGTGATTAGTCTCTAGCCATCAGCTCTTTGCTACTACTACCTCCTCTTAGCATTTTTTTTCTTCCCCTTTTCTCTATTTCTTTACTTTTTTCCATTTACATTCCCCCTTTTAAATATTTTTATGGCATTAAGATCTTGACAATAGCCAGATGAAACCGGTCGTTCAAATATATACATTTTTTAATATTAAACATGCCCACACCTTCCCTAGGCCTATATGTTTTTTGCAATCAATATATATATATATATATATATATATATATAAAGAAAAATTGATAACCAGGTAATCCAAGTAGAATGACAGATTTATTGAGAAGTAAAGTTTACACTATAGCGTTTTGGTTCTAATGATTCATCATCAGGACTCTGAGGGATGATATTAGTGATATTAAATCAACGATTGATGTTTAAAAGTGCAAAATACAAAAACCTTGGGAAAACAAACACTGATTCACTAATTAAACGGACAACTTTTTCTTGTTATACAAATTTTCCCTAGGTTTTTGTATTAGTGTAAACTTAATGGGTAGCAGCCCATACGGCTGGGAGAGGGGCGCTATAGAATACACCAACTGCATCTCTGCAAAGGGTAAGATCCCAACCCACCAAGTATCCGGGATATGGCACGAAACAATCAGATGGTAAGGCTGGAGCTTTGGAGAATGCGGAGTATCCCTTCATTATCATCGCCTTCAGGTCCACTCTGACCCGGAGAGGAAGCACCTGATAGGGCCCTATCTTCTTGTCAAGTAGAACTGTTTGACATTTAAACTATGTGCAAACAAATGACTTATTTTAAATCGAATTGCTTGAAATAGAACTGTTTGATCATTTCAGTGTGTGTGAACAAATGACTAAGGTTTGCTTAAATTGTTATTGATACATAGCAATACTTAGAACCATGTAACTTGGAGTTTTACTAAACTGAATTTTTAGAAATAGAACTGTTTGACATCTAACTGTATGTAAACAAATGACTGATTTTTAATTGAATTGTTAGTGATACATATCAATACTTGGAACCATTTAACTTGCTAAATTGAACTGTTAGAAATAGACCTGCTTGATCATTTAACTGCGTGTATCTAAAAAGGGGGTTGCAAATTATATATATATATATAAAACAAGATTTGGAGTTAAATAACCAACAATGGTTGATATGACAGAAAACCAAACCTAACAAAAGCAATGTCAAATTCATGAGCCCACATAGAATCTTGAACTGAATCCGGCAAGGGCACACGCGCAGTGGAAAAGGCGTTTGGTTGGAAAGTGCTTCATAGTGAAAGCATCAGGATGTTACTCATTCAATCCCCACAGCAGGTAAAAATAACAAAGAATACTTACTATAACAAACCTATTGTATTCAAACATGGTTAACAGAATTGGAACGACCTCTGTGGTTCAAATAAAACGTTCAGTTCGATAATTCTATGTGGTCTCCCGAGTTCGACGTGAAACACATAAAAGGCAGAATGTAATTATAACAATAAAGATGAAGTCAATAGTCTGTATATTCATGGTGATAACAACCAGTAACTATTCTGATGTTAATGGGAAGTGGAGACTCGATACTCGAGCTAAAATGCGGAACAAAGCTGTTGGCGTAATAACGTTAGAAAAGGTATGAATTCAACTATTTTCGATCCGGCAATGGGTAAATAGTAGGAGAGACTGAACTCTTAGTATAGCAACCACTCTAGGAGAAGGAAAACTCTGAATTCAAACCAACTGTAGACCAAGATAATGATTTGCTCCGCCAGGCTATACACTGTACATGAGTGGCACCTCCAAAGACCAAAAAGCCAAATTACTGAAGCCGCACCACGCATTTTTGCCAAGTTGAACAAAAATCCCAAATGAAAATAGTATTTTCAGACGAAATTACTTTAGTTGACCGAAAAAAATGTATTATTGACTAAAATTCTGACTTAAATGATCAGCCGATTGCGTTTTTTATATCCCAACTTGTGCAAAGGTTATCTTTCAGCAGACTCCTGTCTTAGAGGGTGGGGATAAAACCTCTGACGTTCCAGCCTACTGCTTAAAGTTTAATGCTAAGCCAAACCTGCTAATGCCAGAATCAAGCTGTTCAGGAAACATTTCTTTCTTTTTGATCTCTAACGCCTCCTGCACTTTTAATCGGATATTAGCAGATTATGGTTTCTCTGCCTGGATTTATTAATTGATATTATTTTTATGATGCTGGAAACAAGAAAATCTGACGAATAAGACTTTGTGCAATTTGTGACTAGATTCATCTAATCACCTTGTCTGTTCTTTCTCTTACTCTTTTTCCCCCTCTTCTTCACTTGCGAGCAAAATTAATCTGAGATCGGACAATGACTGTCCATCTGGCGTTTCTCGACATTGATAACGTTCGGTTGATCCTCCTACGCCGGCGGGGGAGACGAAGAAAATGACAGGCGAAAAGAAGTAGAAAAAATAACAATAACAACGAAAAATAAAGAAAAAAGAAAAATATACGTTAAAATAAAACAGGAAACTCAGGGAAAAATGGACTTCTACTACTACTGCTACTACTACTACTACTTCAACTACTCCTACTACTTCTACTACTATTGATCCTGGCAAAAAAATATGCAATTAGAGTACTCAGAGGATGTTGGCCTTGTTTTTTTTTTATTTAGCAGTAAATAGACTTACAACAGATAAGAGGCAATACATTTTTACTAAATAGCAGAACATTTGGTTTCATGAAATATCCCTTTATTAAACAAGATTAAATCATATAAATTGATGGTATAAATATATCTTTTAGATGATTCAGAGAGAATCGAAAAGATTTGCTGTTATTCGGATTCCAATGAAAACCACCATTATTTACTGGTGTAAAAAATCATAAAGAAATAAGTAATAATGTAAATAAAAATATAAACAAAAAATATATAAAATCCTAATATGACTTCATAGAGAATATTGTACTCATGTCAATGTTACAGTGTTAAAACATGGAAATTGGAGTGTAATGAGTATAATACAAAGCAGAATGACAAAACTATTAAGAAAGTAAACGATTACAGTTACATGAAGAGATTAGAAAAATTATTATGAACTATTTTAGTAGACAGAAGAATGTGAAGTGATCTAATTGAAACTTTCAAAATAATTAATGAAATTTTTAATTATGGCTGACATTTTTCCAATATTTCTCATCGAACTGGAAATTTACTGTCACTATAGTTTTCAAAAACTAATTCTATTAGATTTTTTCTGCTAATAGAGCAATATGTTTTCGGAATAAATTACCCAATCAGATTAAAAACAGAAATAGTGTAAAATATTTTTAGATTAGATTGGATGATTTTAATAAATGGTTTGAAAAAGAAATTTAAGATGACATTTTTGGGAACTATCGGATGAATAATGTACGAAAATTTTATCTGCATTTGATATCGTATCATCAGTGTATATTTTCGTACAAATATTTTTAAAAAAATTGATGTGAGAAAATCGCAAAAAGGGAAGATACCCAAGGAGACAGAAAAATAAAAATAAATAATAAGTGAAATATGAATATTATCGTTTCTATAATTGATGTAATGAAATGATTTGTTGGGTTAAAACACATATGATTCTAACACAAATCAATTCTCGTAAAATAACTAATATTTGCTTCCTTTCTTAAGTACCATATGTAGCAATACGTCAGAGTTGCTACAATCCCAGACCCCACCAAAATGGAATTAGCATATTTAGAAACATTCACTAAGTTATTTTAATCCAACAATAAATAAAGTAATCAGAGATAAAAGGCCAGACATTTTTTATTTACTTGCAAATTAAAAAATATACCTTGAGTAAGTGAGATTAAAGATTTATACTAATAAAATAGTTTTTATGAAAACGGTACAGAAGGAAATATGGAACCTAATGAAGAGGGAAAAAATGATTGAATTATCATATAATTTACAATCTTCAAATAAATACTTGCAGAAACTTACATATGCATATCCGTCTATACTTAAAAGACAGTTCTTACAGTTTTTGTATAACTAATTAATAGAAAACATGGCCCCAAAAAGGAACTGTCAACTGAAACAATAGAAAGAATCGTAGACCTCATGCAATCTACTTTAGAGTATAGCGAAAGGCGTTAGTTGTTCCCAATCAGCTGGGTGTAAAAGTTGGTGCAAATATTTGCGTTCCTCTTTTTTGTTCTAATGACCTTTTGAAAGACACGAATCTATCTTTTCGCCTCTCCTTCTTGCAACGGGTAAACATTTAGGTAGGCTTGGGTCTCTAGCAAATGGTCAAGCAGAAAAGAGAATCCGAATACAAAACCGACAGCACACCGTTGAAAAATTGACCTTGTGTCATCCTGCTCCTGATTAGGTAGATAAGTACACTTTCCCTTAAGGTACTTTGATACCTCAGAGAAATTCAATAAAACTTTTAAAAAATCATTTTTTTTTAGTTTTGTCGATAACTTTTCGGCAACTCATTGTATATGTATTTACCAACCTCTCCGCGCGGGCACAGAATTTAACAGGTTTGAATTCAGAGTTTACTATCTCCGAAATTGGTTGCCTAACTTAGGCTGAAGAACACAGTCTTACCTACTGTTTACCTATAGCTGAAGGGACAATAGTTGGATTCATACTTCCTCCAAGGGTATTAGAGCTCTACCAAATGATATCAGGTTCGTCCAGGATCTGAACTCGTCTCACCGTGTCCATTTCCGACGGCGATAACCATTACACCACAAGCACCACCTAAGGAAAAGGAAAATTCAATGGAGATGGGACTGATGGTTCAGCTTGGTTTCTTTGTTTAATGGCATATCCTTTTATGGGTTATTAAATGTCAAAGATTCCCTGGTAGAACAATAGTGGTAATATTTAGCACGCGCGTGCACACACACACACACACACATACACACACACATATATATATATATATATATATATATATATATATATATGTATGTGTGTGTGTTTATTATCATAGTTGCCTGAAATAAGTATATATCTATATATGTATATATATATAGAGAGAGAGAGACAGACAGACAGCCAGACTGAGACTGAGAGGGAGAGAGAAACAGAGAGATTCAGAGAGACAAAGATAAAGATAGAGACAAACACAGAAAAATAAATAGAAAGTAAGAAACACTGATTTAGATCGATATGAATTTACTCGAAAAGAAGATAGATAGATAGATAGATAATTGTTTCAAAACAACTGAATATGCTTGATTTTTTTTATTATAATATATATATATATATATATATATATAGAGAGAGAGAGAGAGAGAGAGTGTGTGTGTGTGTGTGTGTGTGTGTGTGAGAGAGAGAGAGAGAGAGAGAAACAAACGAACAGACAGAGAGGGAAAGTGACATAGATAGAGAGATAAAGATGAACGTACTGAGAGAGATATGAACTGATTGGAGTCAATAGATCTATAGAGACAAAGAGACAAAAAGGAATAAACAGAATTATATATATATATATATATAGAGAGAGAGATAGATAGATAGATAGATAGATAGAAATTGATAGAGAGAGAGAGAGTGAGAGATAGATAGAGAGAGAGAATCTTCCAAAATGACTGAATTTTTTTTTGTTATATATATATAGTGAGAGAGAGAGAGAGAGAGAGAGAGAGAAAGCGAGAGAGAGAGAGAGAGTGAGTTAAAGGCAGATAGACAATAAAACTGATTGAGAAAGAGATGTAAACATGGACAGAGAGGTAGAGATGAAAGGATTTAGATAGATAGATAGATCGAAAGTGATGAATAGACTGAGCTAATTCGATTGAAGATAGAGTGACGTATATATATATATATATATATATATATTAGAAAGAGAGAGAGACAGAGAGAGAGACAGAGAGAGTGAGAGGGAAGTATCTTAAGGTTGTTTGTTATTATTTCGCGCATGCATTATTATCTGTGCGTTTTCATATTTAGTCGGGCAGATACAATTTTCCACCCAAATCATACACTTCCCTACTCGCCGCCGCCGCCGCCGCCGCCGCCTCGTGCATCCTATGGCTTCCCTTATCTTCTCTTCATTGCCCTACCTCTTCATTTCCTGACCCCTACCCACTTTCTTATCTACATATCCATTTCAGCTTTTTTTCTTGCTCATCCTTCTCCATTTGGTCATCATTCTAATTTTACTTCCCCGTGAGTCCACAAATATCTTTATAATTATGCGACCCAATGGCGCAATTCAATACGATAGTCACATGCTTTAGCAAAAACATTAAATAACAGAGGAACAACAAAAACCAAACGAAAAAAAAGCGTAGAATAAAAGAGAAATCGTAGAGTGGGTTTAGATAGAGGGAGAGAGACAAGTAGGATAATCATATAAGCACAAACGACAAACAATAAAAGAAAAAAATTGAGCCACAGTAAGTTTGACAGGTTTTCTTGTTATCTAAAGACATTTTTAATTTATTCCAGTGCGTTTTTATATGTCTATAAAGCTTATTGTTTTTATAGATATTTCTTTGTGTTCTTTCATTTGTATTGAATATTTAAGGTTGAGAGAGAGACAGAGAGACAGAGACAGAAAGAGACAGAGAATGAATATATATATATATATATATCGATTGATAACAAGGCAAATAATAATTAGCTCGATAGATAGATAACGAGCAAGCGTCCCTAGATATATCGTTAGGAAATAATTTGGGTGGCTAGATAGCTAGCTATAAATTGATTGGAATAACTAGCTCACTTGGTAGATAGCTTATTATATCGATAACTAGATAGATATGAACTGATTAGGATAAATGGATTGATATGAACAGATTGGGATCGATCAATCGATTTGTCAATCGATCGATTGGTAGATAGATGAAAAGAATCAACACTCTTAGAAAAATATTGTTTAATCCGTGCTGTTAGCACGCTTACATGTTGATGATCACAGGCACAGGCGTGTCCTCGTAGTGTCATGGTTAAAGCGATTGACTGCGGAATCGGAGTAAGCGAGTTCGTACTCCAGTCACGCTATTACGTTTACTTTCGGGCAAATACCCTTGGGAAAGGTATGAACCCCCTTATCCTCCCAACTATGGGTTAAATAGTACCACGACAGTTCTTGGAGAATGGCTTTGGCATTTAATAATCAACACATGTTGATATGCCATCAAACAAAGAAACCAAACCAAATCAAACACACACACACATATATATAGGATAAAATAAAATGGATGCTGCCAAAGTTAGAACTATACGTTCATTAATGTCTCACCTTTAATCTCTCTTTCTCCATCTCTCTTTATATATATATATATATATATAGAGAGAGAGAGAAATCAAGAGAGAGACAGAGAGTGACGAAGAGATAGTTCTAACTACGACAGCATCTATTTCATTTTATCTTATTCTTGAGGGTTTCAGGTTTTTCCTCTTTTTCTTTTTAGATTTTCTCATTTTGCCTCTTTTTATGTTTCCTTTTCTGTCGATTTCTTCTTTTTCGTTTTTTAAAATTTTAAGTTCTTTTTTCTTGAGGGCTACTTCTTATCGTAATATTACGTTAGTTGTCGCTTTTGTATATATACGAAGCTGAGCTGATTTGAGCCCAAGGCCAAATGATAATAGGAGGATTGTGTGGGACAAATATGTAAAATGACATGTCATTTTTTTTCCTTTAAAATCATCTATCAAAGTTTTTGCTTTCGCTTGAGTTTGAAATCTAACCACTGGCGTCAAAAAAAAATGTCACCAACTAATCTATTTATTTTAACGGCATGTCTTCACGTATGGGGTTATTTAAGGCTTAGAAATTAGAAAATTGAATGCATTCTACGTTTATATTTAAATTCTTTAAGTTACCCAGTCGTCTGAGGCTGTAGAATATACTGACTGCTTCTCTGCAGAGGGGCAAGACTCTCCCAACATGTTTCCCTGTCGGCTGGAGCAGTAGAATACACCAACTGCACTTCTGCATAGTGGTAACACCTCCCCTCAACGGGTGTTCTGTATATGACACTTAACAATCTGATGGTGAGGTTCCATTAATGCTAGAGCTTTGGAAACTGCGGAGTACCCCTTCACTGCCATCGGTCCAAGGTTCACTCAGCCCAGGATTGGTAGTACCTGAGAGGGTCCTATCTATGGGTCAAATAGAAGTAAACTGTTTTTAAGCTAAACTCAATTGTTTGAAATAGAACTGTTTTGACATTTGAACTTCCAGTGAGTTTCCAGTAATGTTGAAGCTTTGTGAAATGTGGAGTACCCCTTCATTGTCATCGCTCCCAGATCAGCTCTGGCCCAGAGTGGTAGCACCTGAGAGGGTCCTATCTATTGATCAAATAGAACCAAACTGTGTATTTATGCTAAACTGAATTGCTTGAAATAGAACTGTTTTGATATTTAAGCTGCATACTGATACTAAAAGGAATCGCTTGAAAATAGTTTGCTAAACTGAATTGTTTTATATAGAATTGTTTTATGTATAATTGTTTGACTGAACTGATTAGTTTGAAATAGAACTGTTTGACTAAACTAAATAGTTTGAAATAGAAATGTTTTTGACGATTAAACTGTGTACTTATGCTAAACTGAATTGTTGAAATAAAACTGTTTTTTTTTTTTTGTATAAAAATGGATTTGGTATTAAATAACCCACAAAGGTTGATATGTCATAAACCCAAACAAACAAATATTTTTGAGAATCTAATGACAATTTTACACTCTCGTAAATTATGTTATATAACAGAAGGACAAGGCTTATGAGTGCAGGATTTGAACTCGAATCAAAGATTTCTGTTTCTACGACTGGAACCGTTACGCTATCTGCACCTCCACACAGACATATGTGTGTATATATTTATCAACACCTTCGCATTAACGCGACGTGACACAAGGTCATTTTTTATGCGGAGTTTAACTGGTTTGAATTCAGAGTTTTCCTTTTCCTAAGCAAGTTTCCATACCAAGGTTAAAGAGCATAGTCGTGGTGTAATGGATCATCATAGGAAATTGACAAGGTGATCCGAGTGCAAACCCTAGTGTAGGCTGCTTCCATTTCACGTTACGTTAGTACTCTTTGGAAAGGTAAGCATCCTACTATTCTACCTCCAAAGATGAGTAAATAGTAGGCCAGACTGCGCTCTTTAAACTTGGTATGGCAACCGGTCTAGGTGAAGGAAAACTATGTATTCAACTCTACTTAAAAAAATGACCTTATGCTACATCCTGCTTTGCGGAAGGGTTTGATATATATATATATATATATATATATATATATATATATATATATATATATGTTGTATAAAGAAATCGGTAAGAAAAGTACATATGAATGGATGAGGAAAATGTACAACTAAATATTAATTTAAACTAATCAACGCGTTTCAAAAAGATGTTTAAGATATGAAATTACGAAAATTTCAGGTAGAAAGAAGAAAGAGAGAAAGGTGGAAAGCATAAAGAAAAGGGGACTCCTTTCTTTCTTTCTTCTTTTTTTCTTCTTCCCCTCATTTCTACTTTCCTTCATTTTTCACCGATATAAACCGACATTTTATAGACGCTATGCTTCTTCTTGTTAAAAAATTTACGTTTCGAGACGTAATTTTTTCGAATATTTTTCGAATATTTTGCAGTATTCGTTCTTCGTTCAAACCACTTTTTTAAATTCATAATTCCCACCCCGAAGAAGACCTAAAACACTTTCTACCGGAAATTTTCGTAATTTTATATCTCGAATATCTTGCCAAAACGCGTCGGTGGATCTAAATTAATAGTTATAATTTTTTTTTATCTATTTATACGTATTTTTCCTTCGGTTTTCTCTAAACAATATATCTATCTGATTAAACTACGTAGCTTACTTACATATATATATATATATATATATATATATACACCCTACTAAAGCCTGATTGTTACAGCTAGTGAATTTCAAAAATGAAATCTGACACATTAGAAGAACGATATGCAATAAAATTCTGTTTTAAACTTGGAGAAAATGCCACAGAAACAACGTATGGAATGCTTCAGACTGCTTTTCGACCATCTTGCATGAATCGAGCATCAGGTTTTGAGTGGCATAAGAGATTCAATGAAGGCAGGGAGTCTGTGAGGGATGATGAGAGGTGTGGGAGGAGTAAGGAAGTCAATACACCAGAGTTGATTGGACAAAGGGTTAGCGTTAGGGTTACCATGTTGAGGTTTTAAGTGTGTTCAGGAAGAGATTCCGTCGGAGGAGGCCAGCACTCTTCAAATCGGGTCAGTATCATTTACACCAGGATACTACACTAGACCACAACTCCATCCTTTTCACAGACTATTTGACCAAGATGGGGATCAAGACAGTTGCTCACCCCCCTATAGTCTAGACCTTGTTCCCTGTGACTTTTGTTTATTCCCTCAGCTCAGAGGCTGTCGTTATGAGACAATTGAGGAGATGAAAGGCTATGACGAAGGTCATTGACACGCTGAGACAAGAGGACATCCATGGGGCCTTCCAGAAGTTGTTGGGAAGGTACAAGTGCGTTGCAGTCGGAGGAGAGAACTTCGAAGGGGACTAGAGTTTTGTGTGTGTACTATCAATAAAAGTGCCCATACGAATAAAGTCTGGAAACTTATCGTACGCAACTCATATATAGAGCCAAAGCAATATTGCCACTAATACGGATATGCCATAGGAGAATTGTCTTGTGCTAACAGACTTTTCTGGCTTTCCATCACATTGAATGAATGATCAGCCTCTTTCTTTTCATCATTTGTTGTATTCTAACTTTCTAAGAACAGAACCTTAAATCAATCACGAAAACCAGTGAAAATAGAGCAAGTGATTTTTTACTGTTATGAGATTATTTATGACTTGCATGTCTGACCCACTGATCCAATTGGAGATGTTATAAATATATTTAAATAGAAAGTGTGACTTAGAACCGAGTTCAAATCCTGATCTCGTAGTGCTCGATCTTTGGTCATTTACTGGTCGATCTTTGGTCATTTACTTCCATTCGTCAACATCTGCACACACATACACAAATGTATATATATCTATGTGTGTATATGTGAGTGTTTGTGTGACGATGACAAATTGTCATCGTCATAGGAAATGGAAACAGCGGCATGAGTTCAAATCCTGGACGTGGCTGATTGCATTTTGTATAGCACTAATTCACTCGGTAAAAGTATAAATCCAATTATTCTACAAAAGCCGGGCCGACCAGGTTCGTTCGCCTTGGTTAGACACCCAGTCTAGAAGAAGGAAATCTCAGAATTCAGACCTGTTAAACCCTACTTGAAAATTGATTGTGTTACATTTTGCCCGTGTAGAAGGATTGTTAAATACACACACACACACACACACACTCTCATATATATATATATATATGTATATGAAATTTAAAATCGAAAATAATTTTAACATATGCTTAAAATTGATTAAAACAATTACAGAGCGAAGGTGCCTTACAACCAAGACTTCTTCATAAATCAATCGTCGATATTAACTAATGTAGGTAATGAGGTTTTAAAAGAAAATGATCTTAAAATTGAGTGGAGACGGAGGGGTAAAATTATTCACAAGATCAAGTCAATGACTCCCCAAATAGTCCTAGATTGTGTTGGAATTTCCTCCGTCTTCACGGAGTCAGATTTTACGTATTAATTACAACAGCTTGCAAGATGTCTAGATGCTGCATAGACCGAGCCCTATGCAGAACCGAGAACTTTGGAATAATTGAAACGTATTTATATTTAACAAGTGTTCTCCATACGTCTTTCTCTCTCTCTCTCTCTATATATATATATATATATATATATATATATAATTTACGCAGGCAGGATATAACAATTTTTAAGTGGGGTTTAACCATGTTGAATAAGGAATTTTCCTTCTCCAAGATCACTAGCCATACAAAGGTTAAAGAAACCAGTCTGCCCTACTATTAACCCATAGCTTGAGGGAGAATGATTGGATTCATAACTTTCCCCAATAGTATTGTGAGATATTAAATGCAATCAGCCTCGTCTAGGATTTGGAATCAGATCGACGTTTCCATTACTTTCCGACAGTAACCATTACATCACGAGCATGCACACACACACACACACACACACACATATATATATATATATATATATATATGTACAGGAGAACGTTGCTTATGAGTTCGTTCTTACTTCTCCAGCAGTGTCCCGAATGTCTTGTCCATCTTATTTGGATGGTTTTAGGGATAGGAAGTAGCTGGCCGTAAAACTGCTTTTTGTGAGAATTTTGCTTCCACAATGGACATGCAATTGTTAGAAGACCAATTAGACATTTCCTATAACAGCTCTCTTCAGACACAGGATGTCGGCTATAAGACTAGCTGGAAGCGATGTATGATAGAAATGAATTGTACCGTTTATTTATTGGTAGCTGTCGGAAGAAACAAAGAAAGTATGGAAACTGAGACGATCGCGTCTGCAAGACAAAGATAAACAACGTATCATGGTGAGAAAAAGAGAGCAGACACAGACCTTGAATTTTTCCTGGTTGCAATATGCTTGTCTACAGGGTCACGTCTAGGCTCTGGCCCCTTTGGAGCTCACCTCCCATAAAATGGAGATCGTAAACTTTCTCTTCCTCACATCTTTGCGGCTCGTGTTCAATTGTCTGTCTTAATCTTATCAAGTCTCGCCCATAACACTAGTTACCTCCTTCATTCCTCCTGGTGTAGGAACATCCACTTCTGCTTGACCGCACATGCGTACACGATCTTCGAACCTCCAGTTTTCCCTAGTCATTTTTAAATACCACGAGTGCTTTGGCCTGGCTATTCGGAGACCGTCTGCTTTATTTATTTATTTATTTATTTATTCAATCTCTATTTTTTATGAGCCGTTCAATGACGTTACAGAATGGTGAGAGGAACAGTCGGGGAAATTCGTACTTTAGAACGATATGACGAATATATATATATAAATATATATATATATATATATATATATATATATGTGTGTGTGTGTGTGTGTGTGTTTGTGTTTGTGCGTGTGTGTGTGTGTGTGTGCATATTTAATTATACAACAAGAATGGTTATTTCACTTTATTATTAGATTTCTCTTGGCGAGTAATCTGGCTCAAGATTCTCTATAAACTGGTCAAAAAATTATATATGTGTGTGTGTGTGTGTGTGTGTGTGTGCGCGCGCGTGTGTTTAGACTATAGTGCTTCATTATCAAGATATATCTGCCGCAGTGTTTATTTAGAGAAGCAAGAAGTTTGGAAGGGATTTTTGAAATGGGAGTGTTGATCACGAGTTTGGGGCATCACTTGTTTGTAGCTTCACGTGGGGTCATTTAAAATCGGTTTGATGTTTAAAAAGCAGCCATGCAGATAATTTAGCCCTGGGAGTGCAGTATGGCATATGTGTCGCATGTACTTTAGCAGCATCACGCTCAAGGTCAAATATATATACTTAGTGTTCTCGACATAAGAAAAGCCTTTATTATTTATTACAGGTTCTCAGAATTTTCTCAGTTTATGCCACAGAGCTGGGTTTTGATTTTTTGTGGGTTCGAGTATGGTGTATGTATGATAATTGGTTAGCGTTATCATCATCATGCAACTTCCCTTACTCTCTCTCTCTCTCGCCATTCCTCTTTATTTTCCATCGCTTCTGGCAGATCTAGACTACCTCCTGTGTCCGTACAAAGTTTGGGTTTGTTTGGGTTTTATGGCATGTCAACTTTTGTCGGATATTTAATGCCAAATCTATTTTTATGCAAATAATTAGTTCTATTTCAAACAATTCAGTTTAGAATGAGTACACAGTTTAATTTTTAAAATCATTTCTATTTCAAGCTATTCAGTTTAATCGAGCAGATCTAAACAAACAATTCAGTATAGTATGAGCACAGAGATAAATATTAAAACAGTTCTATTTTAAACAATTCAGTTTAGCGTAACTGCAGTTTCAATGTCAAAAACACTTTTATTTCAAACAATTCAGTTTAGCATTAATATGCAGTATATATGTCAAAACATATCTTTTTCAAGCAATTCAGTTTAGCGTAAGAACGCAGTTTAGTTCTATTTAAGCCATAGATAGGACCTTATCTGGTACTACCACTCCGGGCCAGAGCTGACCGGAGAGGTATAGCAATGAAGAGTTACTCCGCATTCCCCAAAGCTCCAGCATTACTCGAACCTCACCATCAGATTGTTTAGTGTCATATACTAGACACTCATTGAGTGAAGGTCTTACCCCTCTGCAGAGGCGCAGTCGGTGTATTCTACAGTCCCAACAAACTGGGCAAGTTTCCGTTCAGAGCTGTCCTAGTTAAGTTGGTCATCTAACACTTGCTTGTCAACATGAAGGGGTCTATAAGATAACGTCGCCTTATGAGTCTTTCCTTACTTCTCCAGTAGTGTCCTGCATGTCTTGTTTGTCTTATTTGGATGGTTTTAGAGATGCGATGTAGGTGGTCGTTCAACTGCTGTTTTGTGGGATATTACTGCCAGGGTTTGTTCAATATAGCTGGTAGCATTCTTGTGCAATTGCGGTCTAGCTTTTTATCTATTCTCTTAGTTAGCGTCGATGTGGTGCATAAGTATATTAATATGTAGACGACAGCTGCTGGGGGAAAAATTACGTAGAAATTCTTGTAGAAGAATAGAAGTGACACTATTTAGCCTATATCTGGGGGAACAAGGGAGTTCATACTTTTCCCAAGGGTATTAGTCTGAAAGTGAATGTAATAAAATGACTAGTTAGAACGGGGCCTGTGGTGCAGTGGATAGAGGCATTGAGTCTCTACGGTTCCAGGTGAGCATTGTCAGAATATAGCGGTTTCAAATCCTACCCAAGCCGGCCAGAGGTTAAATTGGTCAAAAACGTGGTGCGACAGACAACAACTATGGAAGGCAGTAATTACTGGGGATACGGTTACAAGACTCAGCATTCCTATCTGAGGTCGCGGTAAATCACCTGAAGAAGGCCAGAGGTGAAATTTGGCCGAAACGTAGTGAAAGAAGAAACAACACAAAAACTATGAGGACAAAAAGTCCGCAATAAATAAAAAATTAATTCTCAGATTAAGAAGCCTCATTTCAAATTGATTCCAATTAAAGACAATTAGTTAGAACTCGCTTACTTCAAGATCGTAGCCCAGCCATTATGTCACAAGGACTACCCCAAATACATTAGGATTGATGGCAAATTTTTATAGATGATGAAATTGAAAGTGAAGGATTTCTCGATGGAGACGAAAGATTTAGTTATTAATACTCGTGATAAACTGAAATATTCGGCACTTGTACGGCCAGAGCGCCGTAGACAAGGATATCATTTTTTTTTAAAAAGATGTTTTAATTTTGGGAAGTCCAAGCTGAGAGAGCAGTTTTCTTTTCCTTAATTCAGAACCTCCTATTTAAAGGGAACAGTCAGAAGATACACGGAACAGTGGGGTTTCGATTCTAGCCCAGTAAGCAGAAGTGAGTCGCTAGAAATGATGGTGGTTTGTGGACAAGTTAGGTGTCGATTGCCTGGGAAAGAGGAGATTTTTTAAAAATACGTTTTTGTTTCTTCGTTGAGTTGGTTCGTGGGTTATACAGCTTCAACTAAAACCTGTGTTCAACAAATATTGATTGAGATTAACTGTAGTAGATTGAGGTCATTTAACAGGCCAAACTGGACAGGCAGCAGACGATACTGCTACACGTTCTATCAGAATGGGATTCATCTCACAGTCTCGCAAATAATGACAATATATTTGTGACACTTAGAAATATGTGTAGAGAAATACAACTTGATATAAATAGGCTTTGTTTTTTCAATTACCAGACCCCTTTGCTACGGGATGGGTTTGGGTCATGGCCAATTTTTGAGGAGATGACAAAGTATTTGAATTCACTTTTCCTTCTCCAAGTCTAGTGTCTTTACCTAGGCTACAGGACCAAGTCTATCCTACCATTTAACCATAGTCGAGCTGAGGGAGATTGCGTAGAGCTTTTCTCAAGTCTATTCGCGTGAAGTGAAAATTAAACTGACTTTTCCAGGTTTTTAAATCCATTTACCGATTCCACTTCAACGATGGACATTATTTCGCTAAAATCGTCTTCATTAACTAGTTCAAATTTCCTGTTGTGTTGTATTGCATTTTCACTCATAATTTCATTTTACATTCCATTTTCCCTGCTCACATGATCTAACACATTTAAAGTAATTCCCGATCACTCTGCTGAATTGAAATTCTGGGAGTCTAAACTAAATGTTTCCACGCGTGTTCATGATCAACATTGACCATGTAATTTTCAGTCAGGTTTCTCTTCTTGAAACACACCCCGAAAAAACAACCATATCATAAAGTTATAGACCGACCATTCACACAAACACAAACACATATATATATGTAAACATGCATACACTTAGTATTTATCTATCTCAATTTGCTCATATGTGGCAATCTATCAATCTCAACCTGTTCATATCTATCTATCTATCTATCTATCCGTATAATTCTACATATATCTTTCTATCGGTTCATATCTATCTTCCTCAGACTGCATGATCAATAAAATCTTTGTAGTGCACAATGTACAGAAATGCAGAGTAATATCACAATATATTTAGAGTGTAAAAAAATACGATATGAACATGTTGTGTTGAATACTAGCTTACTGGAGAAACGAAATCGTGAAGCTCCGAGTCGTAAATTTGTATCTTGGTTTATATCTTATTTTTTTACTCCTGAAATATCTTTTTACATAGATAGATTGATATATATATATATATATATATATATATATATATATATATATATATATATATATATATATATAAACATACATACATTAACATGCATCTATCTATCTATCTATCTATCTAATAAGCTTATACACTTACATGAATTATAAAACTTGTATTGAATACACGCCTTTATCCTATTCTAAAACCATTCCTTCCTCAATCGTTCACTGATGATTATATAAATCGGACACTTGCATTGTTCACATAAAAAACCATTAATGCTATTCCAATGAGATGTAATCCGATCGTATTTGTCACTGGATTAATTCGGATGAAGCCTTACAAGAGAGCAATTATTACACCGTTTTATTTGTACATGTGTCCATGAAGAAAACAAAAGACAGCGCCCCTTGAACAACCTATCATGTGCTGCCATTATTCAAATCAAAATTTCATAGGATTGTCTCAGTTGGTCTTTAGTTTAGTTCTATTTGACAATTTGTTGAATTTTCTTTTCAGACATTTGAATGGTAAAAAAACATGTAGGTTAAGTAATCCTGATAAATACGGAACATGTATTCGTTGGACAAAACTTATAATGAATTAAGATTTAAGGAATACTCAGGATTTGATATATTAATAATTGCATGCGACCCTAGAAAAATATTCAAGAAATAATATGAGACTAGAACGGGACTATGAAATAATATTCCACTCTAAGACTAGTTCGAGATTAGAAAGAATATTCAAGTAATGACATGAAACTAGAACGAGACTACGAAATAAAATTCCAATACGAGACTGATATGAGATTAGAAGAAATATTCAAGTAATGACATGAGACTAGAACGAGACTATGAAATAATATTCCAATACGAGACTGATATGAGATTAGAAGAAATATTCAAGTAATGACATGAGACTAGAACGAGACTATGAAATAATATTCCAATACGAGACTGATATGAGATTAGAAGAAATATTCAAGTTATGACATGAGACTAGAACGAAACTATGAAATAATATTCCAATACGAGACTGATATGAAATTAGAAGAAATATTCAAGTTATGACATGAGACTAGAACGAGACTATGAAATAATATTCCAATACGAGACTGATATGAGATTAGAAGGAATATTCAAGTTATGACATGAGACTAGAACGAGACTATGAAATAATATTCCAATACGAGACTGATATGAGATTAGAAGAAATATTCAAGTTATGACATGAGACTAGAACGAGACTATGAAATAATATTCCAATACGAGACTGATATGAGATTAGAAGAAATATTCAAGTTATGACATGAGACTAGAACGAGACTATGAAATAATATTCCAATACGAGACTGATATGAGATTAGAAGGAATATTCAAGTTATGACATAAGACTAGAACGAGACTATAAAATAATATTCCAATACGAGACTGATATGAGATTAGAAGAAATATTCAAGTTATGACATGAGACTAGAACGAGACTATGAAATAATATTCCAATACGAGACTGATATGAGATTAGAAGGAATATTCAAGTTATGACATGAGACTAGAACGAGACTATGAAATGATATTCCAATACGAGACTGGTGTGAGATTAGAAGGAATATTCAAGTAATGACATAAGAATGGAATGAGAATAAAAATAGTCAAATACAAGACTAGTTAGAGATTAG
This sequence comes from Sepioteuthis lessoniana, assembly GCA_963585895.1. Taxonomy (NCBI): domain Eukaryota; kingdom Metazoa; phylum Mollusca; class Cephalopoda; order Myopsida; family Loliginidae; genus Sepioteuthis; species Sepioteuthis lessoniana. Next base: position 25,661,610 of record OY757910.1, on the reverse strand, counting down.
AAAGAATGTTCAAGTATATTCATGAAAATAACGCAAGACTAGGATAAATATTCAAATACAAGATTAGTTCGAGATTCAAGTAATAATATGGGACTAGAACGACACGAGGAAAATATCCAAATCTGAGTTTAGTATGATATTTGAAAGAATATTAAAGTAATAACATGAGACTAGAACGATACTAAGAAAATGTTGAAATACAAGACTAGTAGGATATTAAAAATACTATTCAAGGAACGATATGAGATTAGAACGAGACTTAAAAAATATTGAAATACATGACTAAAACGAGATACGAAAGGATATTAAAGGCAGTGAAAATGAAATAAGTAATCAAATAGATCTTGTATTTGACAGAAAGATAGGGCAAGAGAGAATAAGACTAATATTAATATTCAAATACTTAATTTGGACAAGATTAGAAAGAATACTCAAGTTATGATGTGAGACTTGAATAAGAGATGGACAATTATTCAAATTTAGACGAGGACGATATGAGAAATAAAATTCAAGTAATAATATGAGACGAGATCGAGACTATTGAATTATTTAAGTAATAACATAAGCATCTACAATGAGATTATAAAAAAATCTAAGTCATAATTGCGAAACTAGAACGAGACTAGAAGTGATATTCATATAATCATATGAACGAGAACGAGACTAGAATGACACTTGCAAAAATATTAAAATAATGACTGACGTGATTAGAACTAGACTAGAAGAAGTTTTCAAATTGAGATATTGACAACTGGAACGAATCAAGACAAATATTCAAATTCTGCTATAGTAGACTAAAATGAGACTATAAAGAATATTCAAGTTATAACGTGAGACTAGAGTGAGACTAGGAAACTATTCAAATACGAGACTTGTACACGATTTAAAAAAGAATATTTCAGTAATGATAATTGACTACAATGAGACGTCGACAAAGATTCAAAAAGAGACTCTAACGAGACTGAAATAATATTCAAGTAATAACATGAGACTAGATCGATGCTATAATAAATAATTTAAAAAAATGACATGAGCGACTAGAATGAGATTAGAACGAATATCGATGTATTACCACGGGAAACTAGTACGAGACTTGAAGAAATATTCATGAACGAGAACTTGACTTCGACAAATATTCAAATAATGACATACGAGACTAGAACTAGACTAGAATGGATGTGCCAGTTAAGATATGAGCGTCTGGAATGAGTCTAGAAAAATATTCAAATAATGATATAGTAGACAAAAACGAGACTCGAAAGAATATTCAAGAAGTGATATAAGACTAGACCGAGTCTAGAACGAGACTTGGACAAATATTTAAAAATTGTCATTCCAGACTAAAACGAGACTAGAACGGGTAATCAGATAATGTCATGCGAGAATTATATATATACTTTAATGTTATGTTCGACTAGAAGTACAAATATCACATAATGGTAGATGTTTGCCAAACAGTTGGAAAAGAAAAAATAAACATATCCATAAATCTCCCCACCTAAAAAAGAAAGAAAGAAAGAAAAAAAAAAAGAAAAAATGATAAAATAAAAAACAGAAAGAAAGAAAAACTTATGAGAATTGAGAAAGTTAGACTTATGAGAAATGAAATTATTTCTGATTATGAGCCGGCTTTTTCCAAGAAATAGGTGTCGCAACGAGGTTTGTGTGCCCATATTAAATTAAAATTATCCAAATACCTAGTATATTAATATGAAGGTTTTTTTCTTAGTTCTGATATTGGTACTTCTAGAATTTAAATGCTGATTTTTACGATAATCAAGATTTTTAGAATTCAATTTGGAAATTATTCCTTTAAAGGCTGATGTAACTGCTTTCAAGGTGGGTAAGCCGACCATTGTTTGTGACAGCAATTTTCATGGGGCGCTCAATATATGTGCTAAGCTAAAATAACTAATCTTCTGTAATATATTTATATACGTACAGAATTCTATCTATCTATCTATCCATCTATCTATCTCGGCCAGGAGCATAAAACGCTTAGTGATAATCGAATTCAGTAACAAGAGTATCGCAGCCTTGTCCCCATCCAACTCATTATACTACATAAGTAATCAAACAGAGCTGACATTGGGTACAAAGCCAAATACATTTGGCACCCAGTCAGACACAAACTCACTAGTATTCGTCTGCTAGCTTAATTCGTAATCTATTACATTATAGGGTATGTTCAATCTATGTAATTCAGAGGTGCAAATATATAATTGCCAATTATTATTTTTTTTAATATCTACAAATGCTTACCTGCAATTGTGATCTTTTTTTAGTTGAAGGAATGTTGACTTTGAGAAAAACAAGATGTTATGAACTAAGATTCAAAACAAAGTAATAGTGAAAATAGCGAATAAAGGTGAACGTTAAAAAGTAAAAGAAGTAAAAAAAAAATAAAAATAAAAATAAAAAAATGAACGAACAAAAGAGAGTCAAACACAATTGCTAAATCTATTTAAATGGAATAATCAGTTTTCAGTTTTAATGGTATCGGAAGAGGAACGTTGACAAAAACAAAATGGAGAAGGCAAGTCTTCTGAAGGGAAAAATAGAGATTTGTCATACTTCAAAGAGAAATAATTTACAGGTAGGGGAAAAATATGTGATTGGAATCGGAAAGAATTTTCGTCTGACTGACAGAGAGATGGATTCTGTATTATGAGGTGTTAGGGAAAAAACAAAGTGACACATAATCATTTTAGTTTTGAGAAGGAAAATCGAAAAATGATAAGAAACGGCGAAATTCGTATATATATATATATATCTATATATATATATATATATAACATAACATAAAGGGAAGGTAACAGAAAAGGCAGCCAAGAAATAAATGTAGATGAAAGAGTTGTGAAAGAGGAAGGTAAAGATAAAATCAAAGGAAACTAAGAATGGAGATAAAGAGGAAAAATAAGAGAGAGAGAGAGAGGTAGAGAGAGAGAGATAGAGAGAAAGAGAGTGAGATAAAGAGAGAGAGAGAGAGAGAGGAAAGGAAAAGTACAACTAAAAAAGAAGGTAAGAATGCAGACAGGAAAGGAAAATTAGAGTGTGCGCGTGTATGTATGAGAGAGAGAGAGAGAGAGAGAGAGAGAGCGAGAGAGAGAGAGAGAGCGAGAGAGAGATCGTGTGAAAGAAAGAGACAGAGTGAGTAAAGGAAAGGCAAAAAGAAATAAGAAACGAAGGTAGAAAACAAATAGAGGGCTTGAAAGAAAGAAAGAAAGAACGAGAGAGAGAGAGAGAGAAAGAGAGAGAAACGGGGAGAGGAAAAGTACAACAAAAAAGAAGGTAAGAATGCAGATAGAGAAGGAAAATTAGTGTGTGTGTGTGTGTGTGCGAGAGAGAGAGAGAGAGAGAGAGATAATGAAAGAGAGACTGAGAGAGAGAGAGAGAGAGAGAGAGAAAGAGTAAAGCAAAGGTAAAAAGAAGAAAGAAACGAAGGTAAAAATCATTTTGAGTGAAAGAAAGAAAAAAGATAGACAGACAAAAGAAATCGAAGGGAAATAGAAGAAAAACAATACTGTAAAATAGAAGATAAAAAGAAGAGATAGATAGATAGATAGATTAAAAAGTAAAATAAAAAATAGAAAAGGAAAAATATGTGGTGTTTTTGATTATCTGCTGTATAAGCCATTAACAACTTCGTGTTTGACATAAATAAATATTTACGTTGCATTTAGAGAAAAATGGTGTTTTAATTGCTTAAAAAAAAAACCTCTACCATACGCCATGTAAACCATGTAATGCCATGTTTTCTTTTACAAAAAGGCACATCTTGCTTATGTTTGATTAACAAATTGGATTTGCCTATTTAGAACTTTGACTTTTCTGGATTTAATGTATATTTGGCTTTTGTCATCCTTTTTGACTCTGGACTTGATACCAATCGTCCCTGAGTTAATGTGGATAGGGGCCAAATTTATCTGTTACACGTTGGATTAAAGTTTACCATGTCGCTTCAATAAAAAAAACATGATGCATATTACACCATAAAATGACAAGTAATGATTTCACGGACAAATGGAAAAAAACATCTTAAGCGATTTCTTTTCATGCGTATAATACAAATGGCAATGTTTGCCATGTTTTTTTTATATCAACTATTCCATCTCTAATTAACATTTTCCACACATATAATAATTTCACACATGAAATTTTTGAGATTTTTAAGGGTTTGAATTTATATTTAAGGTTTCACATTTGGGTTTATACGAAAAAAAACAAACTTAAATTTGAATTTAGATTTTGAAATTTGAATTGAATTTGATATGTTAAAAATTTATATGAATGACACATATCGACTGTTTATCGTCTTTTTAACTTGTTAATTTTTTATCATCATCATCATCATATCGTGCTGGTAGCACGGATATCCCTGACCCTCTCTCGCCACTTTTCCCTATCGTTCATAACCTCAGGCAGGTCTTCCGGACAGCATCCCGTATCCTCACATATTTGCTGAATGTATGTTCGTGCTGGTCTTCCTGCTTTTGCACGGCCATATGTGGGGGTCCATAAGAGAACATCACTTATGAGTTCGTCCCTGCTTCTCCAGCAGTGTCCCGCATGTCTGGTTCGTCTAACTTGAATAGTTTTCGTGATAGGAGGCAGGTAGCCGTACAGTTGGCGTCTTGTGGGGTGCTGTCGCCAGGACCTGTTCAAGATTGCTCGCAGCATTCTTGTGTAATTGCCGTCTAGCTTCTTCTCCAGTAATCTCTTATAATATCAATTTATTTCATCTTATTTCTGTCATTCTCAACACTTTGTTACTTTACAGTTCATGTTTGTTCATTTGTTTTATTCTTTCCCCTCATCTTCTTTCTCTTTCCCTCCTGCCTTTCGTCTATCCTCTTTTTTCTTATTTCTTCCGTTTTCTTCTTTCTTCTTCCTTCCTTCTTTCTATTTCTTTTCTCTTTCTTTTCTTTTTCTTCCTCTTTTTGATTGGAAGTTTTGTCGGTGTACAAAAGTAACTTATAATTTCTTCATAATATTCTTCAAAAATCTCGTGTCTATTTTAAAAGCAGACACTGTTGTATTGTTTAAACGGCCAACTTTTCCTGATATATATATGTTCACTAGGCTTTTGTATGTTTTTCAAAACATCCATTTTTTGATTTAACATCGCTAATATCATCACTCCCAGTCCTGATGATGGTTTATTTGAACTGAAACGCTATAGTGTCAACTTTGTTTCTCAATAAATCTCTCCTGCTCGGATTACCTTGTTTTCAAATTTTTTCTCCATATTGTTGAGTTTTAAATGGATGGAGAAAAAGCTTGACGGAAACTACACAAAAATGCTGCGAGCAATTTTGAACTAGTCTTGGAGGCAACACCCCACAAAGCCCCAATTGTACGGCCACCTACCTCCCATTACGAAAACTATCAAAGACAAACCGGACATGCAGGACATTGCTGGAGAAGCAGGGACGCGCTCATAAGTGATGGACCCCGTCATATGGTCGAAAAAAATCAGGACGACCAGTTCGAACCAACATACTGTAGCTCTGTGAGGATACGGGATTTAGCCCAGAGGACCTGCCAGAAGCGATGAACGATAGGGAAGAGTGGCGAGAGAGGGCCAGGGATATCCGTGCTGGCGGCACAACATGATGATGATGATACATGCATATGAATATAATTCATATAAATACACACACACACACACACACATATATATATATATATATATTTAATTAATTTTTATTACTAACTTATAATTCCGATGTTGTGATAATTCTGATGGATGATTCAATTGAACCGAAACGCTATATTGTCGACTTTATTTCTCAATAAATCTCTATTTCTGCATGGATACCTTGTTATCAAATTTTTCTTTATACACAGGATAGTAGATTTTTAGATTTCAGGTTAAAAAACTTAACTGAGAATTTTTTTTTAAACCAAAAATAATATATAATGTGTGATTGTGTGACGCGAATCTTTTTACCAATTTCTGTCTGTTCAGGATTTCGGAGAAATATACACAACAAAGTATGTCATCACATAACTGTGTGTACACTATTAAAACCTATACTTGACTTTAATAAAAAAAAAACATACCTTACATCATAGAGCATTCTTCTGTAGTTGCCGTCAGGTTTTTTTCTCCGTATGTTTAGTTAGCGTCCATGTAGTGCATCCATAGAGCAGTATCGACACAACCGCTGCTTGGAAGAAACTGCTTTTCAATATTGAACAAGTCCTGGAGGCAGCAACCCACAAAGTAGCAGCCGTACGGTTACCTACCACTCATCACGAAAACTATCAAAGTTAGACGAACCATACATTCTGGACACTGCTGGAGAAGTAGGGACGAGCCCTTAAGTGATGTGCTCCTGTGGACCTCTTCACATGGACGAGCAAAGTCAGGACGACCAGCTCGAACCTACATACAACAGCTCTGTGCAGATACGGGATGTGGCCCTGAAGACCTGACGGAAGAAATGAACGATAGGGAAGGGTAGCAAGTGAGGGTCAGGGATATCCATGCTGATGGCGTGACATAATGCCGTCTAGCTTCTTCAATCAACATCATAAAGGAAATAAAAAATATTTCAACTGATAAAAGTTTATTGCTCCCGGTCGTTGTTCTTTTTTTAGAGTCATGATTAAGGTTTCGTTTGGGTCGATTATCCTCAGCTTATAACTTGCGCAGGGTTCCATTTTGTACACAGTTTTCTGCGACGCCATACTTTGTTGTGTCTGTCTTCACATTCACTAACAGATATCAACTTTTGAAAATACTTCTGGTTCTTTTACCAAAATAAAATGATAATTGAAGTTCTTGAACTGATTGGGTCAAAACATTAACGCGTTGCAGACTAGCACATATCAAAGTAGGGCAATATCTTTGCTCCTTCTATTATTATTTTTATCATTGAAGGTACACAGTGTGGTTGCTACTATCATGCAATTTGGTACGCTGACACGTTGTTTATTGTTTTACTCTGTGCGTGATTTGAAAGCCACTCGGACGAACTTGCAATATAGTCAAATACGGAAACTTATGCTCTAGGTCAATTGGGTCATAATGTCCTAGTAGCAACCAAAAACATTTATTGTGCGAAAGATGAAGGCGCAGATATTTATAGAACAATTGTTTTTTTACTGAACCTCTGTACAAACAACGAAAAACTCGTAGATATATAAAAATAGGATTTATATCTTTATTCTTTAACGGCGACGTTTGTGTGAAGTAGGAATATAGTCACAAAGAGTTCGCACATATCTTTCTTCTGTGGCGGGGCCCCTTTGTGTGAAATAATGCGACGGCCGGAGAACACACATGGGGGAGTTGACATGTTTGTTTGTGTGACCAGCGGGTCTCTGTCTTCAGTTCGAAATTACAGACCTTATATTGTTTTTCAAGTCCCATGAACACGCCTCTTCGCTCACCTATTTTTCTGTTTATGGCTGGTTATCGGAAGTTTAATACTTCCGCTTTTTTCCGGTAATTTGTTGATCTTATATGTGAACGGAAATATTTGTTATCCTCTCCACAGGAAATAAATTACATTCCCGCCATCATCCTTAATTTTTTCTCTTTCCTGTGAAACCACTTTGTTGATTATATCTTGCGACCGCATTGAATCTGCTAAGTTCATCTGTTTTATTACACAATAATCACATTTTTGTGTAAATTTTGTAAGGGTTGCAAAAAAAAAATAAAAATCAGACAAAGTCAGGTAGACATGGAAATGTGGATTTTGAGGGCGTGCTTCAATCCATGGAGGAAAATCTGACGTGTAGGACTCGAAGAGTATCAGGTGATCTCACCATCTATATTTCGGTTTGGTCTGTTACCTTCCGGACTGCGGCAAAAAACATCCAGTTCTGCTAAATTGCGCCCCATCTTAATAGAATATTTCAAAATTTTTGACTCATTCTACTATTAAAAAAGTAATATATTTTATTTAAAGTTCTAGTTTGCAAGGTTCAGATAAAAAAAGAATACAGAAAAAAGAAAAGATCTAGTACTGTGTCATAACAAAGAAAGGAACAAAGGAATTCTTCACAACACATTTTTGATTAAGAATGATTTACGGAAATATTGTAATGTAACATTTTGAAATCTGAATTAAATGCCAATTAGCTGAGAAACGATTAATGTTTGTTAATAGATAATCCTCTGGATAATTAGATTTAGTTTGATTTTTGTCTTATGACGAAAAAAAATCCCTCAATCCCTGCAAAAACAAAAACAAAAACAAAACAAAAAAAACAAACTAAAAAACGAAACAAAAAACGCGCATCCCCCCACAGAGTAGAGGTATAATTTGGTTGGATTTTTATTGCGTATCAACCATCATAAGTTACATAATGTTAAATTCTTTTTATACTTATATTAAATGTATATTTGATTTATAAACACATTTTGTAGATAACATTCTTAAATAAGCCTGAGCTCTTTTTCGAATACTGTTTAATAGTTTCGTGTATTGCTATAGAACAGTCACACTTTAACATCAGTAATTTGTTTGCACACATAGTTTGTTCAATTTGATCCATAGGAAGGACTCTATCAGGTGCTCAACTCAGGTGCTCTACTCCGGGTCAAAGTGGACCTGGGAACAATAGCAGTGTAAGAGTCCTCGCCATTCCCCAAATATCTAAAGCCAGAGCCACGCCATCAGATAGTTTAATGTCATTCAAGGACTCTCATTGGGTGTGGGTGTTACCCCTATGCAGAGATGCTTGGCTGGCAACAGAAGTTGAAAACTCTCTTCAAATTGACAAAATTCAAACACTTAAAGAATCAGAATCATCTTCAAAGCGCACCTACAGCACTGATTCCTTTAAAAGTCTTTCTTTTCATCCGTGACTTGGTAAGTCTCCTAGATAGCACCCAATATCCGCACTGAGCTGAGGGATGTATATTTTTACAGAAAGGTCTGTACGAGTGTTTGAATGAGTTAAGGGTTTCATAAGAGAACGTTGCTCTGTAAGTTCGTCCTTACTTTCCGAGCAGTACACAGTATGTCTTATTTGTCTTGGATGGCTTGACGGAGGAAAACACAAAATGGTGAACATATTTGCAGTCAAACTCATTAAAACAAGGATTAGTTGTTACTATTGAAATAACAATAAGCATTAAAGAGTATCTCCGTTTCCCGGTAAATGGTTTGGTTTGGTTTCTTTGTTTAATGGCATATCAACCTTTGTAGGTTATTTAATGCCAAAGCTATTTTCCTGGAAGGACAGTAGTGGTACAATTTAACCCATAGCCTGAGGATAAGGGGGTTCATCCCTTTTCCAAGAGTATTTGCCCGAAAGTGAACGTAATAGCGCGACAGAAGTACTAAATCACATACTACGATTCCGAAGTTCATCGCTTTAACCATTGCACCACGAGGACAGCCCCAGCTGGAAATGAATCAGTTAACGATATCCTACAATTTTTAAGATGTGACACCGGACCCAAGAACTAATTCAGGATTTTCACCAGGAGAGTCAATATTCGTTGTAAAAAACCCAAACAAAACAAGGAAAATAAAAAAAAATAACAAAGTAAAAAAAAAAAAAACATTCAAAATCCTTTATACCTGGAGAAAACATTTTTTTAAAGAGTACAGAAACGAGAAAGAAATCTGGAAGGCTGGTGTCATTGATAAACGTATCGTGCGATTAATGTATATAATTAAAGACTTGAAAAAGACTTTTAAGAGACTGCACAACCAGATCAGGAAAAGGTACTCGACGGATATAAATAACTAGAAGAAAGAACCGATGAAGGTTATTTATGACTTATTCGACATATCAATGCCTGAGGAGAAACGTTCAAGTAAGCGGAAAAGGAGATTTTCAGGAACTATGGAGATAAACCCGAAAAGAAAAAAAAAAATACAACTTCCAGCGGAAGTAATCAATTAATAAAGGGGAATTTTTTTAGAGTTGCCGGAAGAGATTAATCTGAAGACTATTTAATCACTCAGTCTGTAAACAAATACGACTAATGTTATTTGCTTGTCGGTCAAGGCCACGTAAAATGTTGGCCGGGGAGGTCTAGCATTCATGTCAGGTAAGTAAGACACACACTCCTTGGGCCGTCTATCCAGGTTCTCCCCTACTTTGGAAGGATTTCCTCGATCGTTTATTCACCTTAGTTGTCGTACCAAACCGAGTAGCGTATTCTCTCCGAAATAAAGTCTCTCTTATTTTACTTATTGTCAACCTTATGCATTTCTCTACACAACAAAATAATTTCAATGGAAAATATGATCCTTTTTATGACGGCTTGATAAGCGCAGTTTTCTGTCAAGTGTTTCATATGTAAGTTAATAATATCGAGCTATACTTAATGAAAATAAAAATAAAATTTACGTTAAGGAAAAATGAAAGTTACCACACAGATGTTTGTTTGTTTCGACAAAGACTTTTTGAAACTTTTTAAACATTTATTGATCCTGGAAGAATTGGATCGTTGCAAACAAAATAATACCAAACAATTGGTCGACGATAAAAGAGAATGAATTTATTACTTTTTGATTTGTCGGAAGTTTTACATTTAAATTCTGCTTTCGAATACTTTGTCTAAGATTTGTGAAAATCTTTAAAAATTTTTCTTGAACATGCAATGGCACCATCTATACCAATTTTATAAATGATGGTTTGGTTTCTTTGTTTAATGGCATATCAACCTTCATGGGATTATTTAATAACAAATCCATCCTTCTAGAAGAACAGTAGTGGTACTATTTAACCCGCAGCTGGGAGGATAAGGGGGTTCATGCCTTTCCCAAGAGTATTTGTCCGAAAGTGAACATAATAGCGCGACTGGAGTTCGAACTTGCTCACTACAATTCTGTAGTCCCAAGCTTTAACCATTACACTACATGGACATGCCCTTTTATAAATGAGAAGCAAACAATATATATATATGCATATAACCGGTTCATTCTCACAATGGTTGAAGTATTCGCCTATATTTCGAGAGACCAGAGTTCAATCCCAATTCGATTAATACCAAAAACTCAAAAAACGGCACTTGATACCTACTTGCTAAACACCCAGCATTATATGGTGGGGATCAAGGGTAAGTGAAGCAATCAAGAGAAAGGAGTATGGTCTTCTCCGTGACATCGGTGTAGTAGCTATTAAAAAAGGAGCTTTCAGGTCGCCCTCAACTACCGTCGGCCAACTATATGTAAAGTTGCCGATGATAGTCAAGAGCGACCCAAATGCAAAACTTATAGTAAATGTAAGCATATATAAAGAAGCCTATATATATATATATCATGAATACAAAATATACACCAAATTTAATGACGTTTAGAGACTCTTGCTGATTGATTTTAACAAGTCAACCCATCTAAATTTATTTCCTGCGTAACGCATTGGCATAATGTTTAAGTGTTTGCCAATGGCCCGGGAGACTGGGGTTCAATCCCAGGTCAAGTCATACTGTTGTATGATCATAATCATAACAACACAACGAAGAAGAAAGACGAGCGAAGAATTCTTTAACAAAATATTTACCTCTCACTTTATTGCAAGGGTTCGAAAGGGTTGTTCATGGTTTGCATGTGAGAGGGAGTTGGAGACCGAACATAACTGCAATATTTTGACACCACTGTTATGACCGTCACGTTGTGTCTTTCTTGTTCTCTTGATGCTCAACCGAAGGCCTAGGGGCTCACTCTGCTTTGTGATGGCTTTCTTTATTGCATCTTATCAGCATCTTCTCCGGACCTCAGCTCATCAGGGCCCCAGGCCCCTTCGGCCTGGTGTGGCTTTCTCTACCACATCTTCTCCACTGGAACTCGAACTCTGGACGGAACTCAACAGCCTCAACTTCCGTCTTGACTGCGTTATTTCATAGTTCAATGACTACACGATCGCCCACTCGATCTTTGAAATCGAATGTTTAATCGTCATCAAGCGGAAATAACTGTCATGCAGTTCACAGGTAACTCTCTTCCGGTGCGTCAGTCTATGAGAGTATCATGGGATATTTTACCTCGTCCCATTTCATCAGCCAATTTCCGCCCACGCGATTTCCTCTCATAACTGCCATTAGAATGTATCACTTCCTTCCGGTGCATCACCTTGAATGGCATTTTTGGCAGGGTCAAAAGGTCAAAACATAACAATACCAAAGACGCAAAAATGCTACTTGGTACCTTCTTGCCTAACACTCAGTATTATAAGGTACGGATCACGTAAAAGGGGAGCAATCCAAGGAAAGAAGTAGCACCCTTCCCAGCACTTCGATGTAGTAGTTATTAAAATGGGAGCCTTCGGGTCACTCTCTACAACGGTTGGTCAACTTATATATATATATATATATATATATTCAAGCAATGAGCAGAAGAGGACACAAGTTCGGTTTTTTACGTGTAGTTTAACTGATTTGATTTTTCTTTCTCCGAGACGGGTTGCCGTATCAAGGGGAAAAAAACCATTCTGCCCTATTATTCATCCCTATCTTCAGGGTGAACAATTGTATTCCTATTTTTCCATAGGATATTTTCGCTCTGGGAAATGCAAATAGCCTTGTTCAGGTTGAACACAACTCTCCGTGTACATTTCCCCGACAGTCACCATTACACCTAAAACCCCTTTATATATATATATATATATATATATATATATATATATAGGTATTATTCGGTCCAGTTAAACCATAGTTGGGAGTAATTCCTTCAGGACAAGAAAATCATTCAATAGCTGAACATTTAATTCGTGTTTTTGGTTTACATCAGAAACGCAAAACAGGATGGAAATAAATGTATAATCCTAAAATAACCGGTCTTTGGTTTTTTCTTTAAAGAAAGTATATATATATATATATAATTTCTTTGTCTGAAGATATAGATCTAGCATTTTTAAAATATAGGTTCTGCTGAAATAAATGTTATTACCAAAAATATGAGTGATTTTTAAAGGTTTTTCTTTTATATGGAATTATTTGCTCTGAAATTTAATTTGTTATTATTTTAAAATGAGGTTCAATTACGGATTTTAAATTTTATGGATATTGCAGAAAGGAAATCCGAAAATAGAATCGTCCCCACCATTGGCTGACTCGGCCTTGGATAATATATATATATATTTTTATATATATTGTCATCTACAGTCAGACTGTTTCGTTGTATCACAACGATTTAGTGTGGCTAGACACGTAGGACGCTTGAAGCTGGGATCGAAACCCGCCCAACTTTACGTTAGACTGAGTATCATACCGCTCAGCCAACAAGTGTACTACGTCAGCTACAGAATTATAAGTTATTAAGTAGAAGAGTTCATTTGTTTACATTTTATACCTTACCGGATACCAGAGTGCTCAATTCATTCGAAGAGCTTTCTGAAGGGTATTAGTATGAAATGGAACGCAAATTACCTCTTTCAGAATTTTAAATCAAGATGCCAAGACCATTATCTTCTATGATAACCGTTACGTTAATAGGGACTCACTCTTATTTTTCTGTACCTGTCGGACATGTGTCCCACTCGGTCGGAATTTCAGAACAATATTGAAACATTCTAAAATAGAAAGAAACAGGATAAAACTTGAAAGAAAGAAAGAAGAAAAGAAAGAGAGAAAGAATGAAAGAGAGAAAGAAAGAAAACAGAAAACGGGAAAGCAAATAAATAAATAATAAATGAATGAAGAAAGAAAGAAAGAAAGAGAGAAAGCAGACAAAGAAAATAAGAAAGATAGAAAACAAAGATGGTCGGTTTGTTTGCTTATACATAATATCAACTCTTGTAGGTTATTTTTGCCGAATCCTGTTTATAAATATACGAGGTGCTATCAATACGTTTCAAGACATTTTCGTAAGGGCATTTAAAATTGTCATAGACTCTTGAAAGTTCGGGGGTGTCCTCGTGGTGTAATGGTTAAAACTATGGACTGTGGAATCGTAGTAAGCGAGTTCGTACGCCAGTCGCGTTATTACGTTCACTTTCGCGCAAATACCCTTGGGAAAAGTATGAACCCCCTTATCCTCCCAGCTATGGGTTAAATAGTACCACTAATGTTCTAGGAGGAATGGCTTTGGCATTAAATAACGTACAAAGGTTGATATGCCATTAAACAAAAGAAACCGAAACCAATCTTAAAAATTCACTATGTTATTGCTATACATATTATAACATGACTGACCAATTTTTATTATTTCAGGTTCAAATGAACAGCAACAGCAGCAATTGGAATACACCCTACTAAAGCCTGATTGTCACAGCTGGTGAATTTCAAAAATGCAATTTGACACTTTAGAAGAACGATATGCAATAAAATTGTGGTTTAAACTTGGAAAAAATGCCACAGAAACGTATGGAATGCTTCAGACTGCTTTTCGACCATCTTGCATGAATCAAGCATCAGTTTTTGAGTTGCATAAGAGATTCTCGCATGGCAGGGAGTCTGTGAGGGAGTCTGTGAGGGATGATGAGAGGTGTAAGGGTTGTAAGAGTTGATTGGCCAAAAGTTAGGGTTAGGGTTACTATGTTGAGGTTTTAAGGGAATTCAGGAAGAGATTCCGTTGGAACAGGCCAGCGCACATAAAATAGGGTGAGTGGCATTTCCACCGGGACAATGCACCAGTCCACAACTCTATCCTTGTCACAGACTATTTGACCAAGATGACTGACCAATTTTTATGATTTCAGGTTCAAATGAACAGCTACACCAGCAATTGGAATACACCCTACTAAAGCCTGATTGTCACAGCCGGTGAATTTCAAAAATGCCATCTGACACTTTAGAAGAACGATATGCAATAAAATTAAGACAGTTCCTTACCCTCCCTATAGTCCAGACCTTGCCCCCTTTGATTTTTGGTTATTCCCGAAGCTCAGAGGCTGTCGTTATGAGAGAATTGAGGAGATGAAAGAGGCTGTGACGAAGGTCATTGACACGCTGAGACAAGAGGACTTCTATGTGGCCTTCCAGAAGTTGTTGGAACGGTACAACAAGTGCATTGCAGCTGGAGGAGATTACTTTGAAGGGGACTAGAATTTCATGTGTGTACTATCAATAAAAGTGGCCATACGAAAAAAGTCTGGAAACTTATCGTATGCACCTCGTATTTCAAATAAATAAATTATCATGAACAATTTCAAAGTCATAATTTTTTAAACGATCCAGATCTCATTTCTTTGCACACACTTAAATCAGTTTAGTTATTGCTATCAAACAGTAATAATATTTTTGCACTCCGTTAAATCGATTTCAGCATTGCTATCTAATAGTTGGAGGATTATTTGGACGCACTTAAGTTATTTCATGTATATATGTAATGCTAATTGTTTAATTTAACATTTATCAATTTTTGTACACAGTTAAGAAGTATGGGGGCACTACTTGGACGCTAACTAAATAGCTGGAGAAGGAGCTAGACGGCAACTACACAAGAATGTAGCGAGCAATATTGAACAAGTCCTGGCGGCAACACCCAATAAAGCACCAACTATACGGCCACCTGCCTCCCATCACGACAACTATCCAAGTTAGACGAACCAGACATGCAGGACACTGCTGGAGAAGCAGGGACGAGCCCATAAGTGATGTACTCCTATGGACCCCCACATATGGCCGAGCAAAAGCAGGACGAACAGCTCGAACATACATACAGCAGCTATGTGAGGATACGGGATGTAGCCCTGAAAACCTGCCGGAGGCGATGAACGATAGGGAGAAGTGGCGAGAGAGCACCAGGGATATCCGTGCTCGCGGCCCGACATGATGATGATGATGATGATGAAGTATAGAAAATGATTAAATATTAATATTGGACCAATGGAAACCAAAGTACTATCTCTTTGGATCTGAGTAGACATGGGGTAAATTATAAGGAAGAGTAACTACACATTCCCCAATGCTCCAGGTCTGGAGCCTCTTTGCAAGATGGGGTTTAGTATCATATCCAGGACATTTGTTGGGGGGGGTTCTTATCCCTCGGCAGAGACGCAGTCGGTGCATTCTGCAGCCACTGCTGACTGGGCTAGAAAGCAAAGAGGGAAAGAAAGTCAAGATTGATAAGGAGAGCGAAAGAGAGAGAGAGAAAGAGAGAGGGGGGAAGAAAGAAAGTCAAGATTAAAAGAATTAGAAAAAAAAGTGAAGGAGGCCTAGTGATAAGGAGAGCGAAAGAGAAAGAGAGAGAGAGAGAGATAGAGGGGGGATAGAGAGAGTTCTGATTGCATTTCACAAAGCACTAATACCCTTGGGAAAGGTATGAATCCAACTATTCTCCCTCCAGCTATGGGTAAATAATAGGACAGACTGAGTTCTTCAGCCTTGGTGAGGCAACTAGTCTAGGAGAAGGAGAACTCTAAATTCAAACCTGTTAGACTCCGCTTAAAAAAATTACCTTATGTCATATCCTGCCCGAGCGGAGGGGTTAGGTAAATATGGAGAGAGAGAGAGAGAGAGAGAGAGAGTTCAGTTTACTTATTTTTGGGAGAGTATAGTTGAATTTCTGCTCTTCGCAGAGGTGTAAATTTGTTGGGAAATGCAATGAACACCATATAGAATTCGAACTCGGAACGTCGAGTTCGTTTTCTATTATGTTACACAGATACAATCAACGGGACGAAATATAAAACAGTTGAACGTTTAATATAATCTGAATTATAAGTCATAATTAATAAATAAGGAAAAAATGCCAGAGATTATCAATTAAAATAAAATAACCACAAAGTGAAGAGATTAGAATAATCTGGAAAAAATAATTAGTGTTCATTTATAAAAGAAGGATTATTGTGAATTCAGGAATAGTTTTAAAAGATATTTGATACAGTTTTCGTTATCGATAAAAATCTATTTACCTCATTATAAATATCAATATCAATATATATATATATGTGTATATATATATGTATATATAAATATATATATATATATATATATTTGTGTGTGTATGTGTGTGTGTGTGTGTGTGCCCGCGTATGAAAGAGAGTGCATGAGTGTGTCTGTGTCTATGTGAGTGTCTGTGTGCTAGAGTTTTTGTGTGTACATAAATATATATGTATATATATATATATATATATATATATACATATATATATATATATATATATATATATATATATATATATATATCCTCAGTAGATACCATGATTATCATAATGAAATTAATTACATACTCAGACTAATTTTCGGTTTTAATAAGATCAGTTGCATAAACGTTCTTTTTCGCTGTCTCTGATTTTCTTATTCTCACACTTTTCTTTATGATAGCTTTTTGAAAGAATTGCGTGAATTGTAAATCAACTTTAGTCAAATAATGTATGTGCACATGCGCGAAATAATGTAAACGATGTGTAAATTTCAGTATATCAACGTTTTTATTTCATACATTTAAAAAAAAAAAGTTTATTTAGAAGTTATAATGCATCATTTCAATGTTTGATACATGTAACTATATGCAATGATATAAGCATACATATGAATATGCAAATATGTATATGGTTATGATAGATAATTTTGGTTCCGTTTGGTTTTAAGGCACATCAACCATTGTAGGTTATTCATGCCAACTCCATTTTATACATATCAACAATTCTGTTTCAAATAATTCAGTTTAATATTAGTAAAGTTGGCGACCGTAGTTGAGGGCGACCAGAAGGCTCCCTTTTCAATAGCTACAACACCGAGGCGTATGAGACGACGCTACTCCTTTCCCTGGATTGCTCCACTTTACCCTCGATACCTACCTTATATTGCTGAGTGTTAAGCAAGGAGGTATCAAGTACCATTTTTAAAGTCTTTGGTATGACGTTACCTGGGATTGAACCCAGGTCTCCCGGACCATTGGCGAACACTCTACCCACTAGGCCAATGAGCCGGTTTAGTTTATATGTATAGTTTTTTGTTTACACTCATTTAAATGTCAAAACAGCTCTATTTTGAATAATTCAGTTTAGCGTAGTTCTGTTTCAATGTCAAAAATAGTTCTATTTCAAAGAATTCAGTTTAGCATTCTTACGCAATTCAGATGTCAAAATAGTTCCATTTTAAACAATTCAGTTAAGCATAAGTACACATTTTAGTTCAATTTGACCCATTGATAGGAACCTGTCAAGTAATACTATCCTGGCCAGAGTGAACTTTGGAACAATGGCAATGAAAGGGCACTCCGCATTTCCCAAAGCTCCAGCATTACTGGAACCTCACCATCAAAGTGTTTAGTGTCATAATCAGGACACTCGAAGAGAGCTTACTTCTCTGCAAAGAAACAGTCGGTGTATTCTACAGCCCCAGTTGACTAATCCATTCATTGAATTAGGTATTACCCCACTACAGAAAAACAGTCGCAGTATTCTACAGCTCGGGTCGACTGGACCACTCGTTAAGGTTGGTCTTACTCCCTGCAGAGAAACTGTCGGTGTGTTCTACAGCCATCACTCAGTCGGCCTGGCCAATATAGAAGATGAATTATATTGTTATGCCCGGTAATGAGCTAAAATTCTGATCATCGACATGAAAATTTTAACAGAAAATCGTCAAAAGTCACCTCTGCTTATTTCATTTTTCTAAGCAATATCTATTTTGCAATCTTTGTATCCAATTAAAAAGTTATACCCAATGGATACTTATGACAATTGTTATTAAGAAAAATAAACCAATAAAAACAAAAAAAGTAAAAAAGACTTATTTGTAATTTATATTATATTATAAATCTTTCATAGCTGCATGAAATTTTTCCCGGTTGGAAATTACGTCCGTACATACAAGGTAATCCAAGTAGACGGAGAGATTTATTGAGAAACAATATCGACACTATAACCGTTCGGTTCCATTATAACCATCATCAAGACTGGGAGGGATGACATTAATGATGTTAAGACAAGGATGGAAGTTAAATTTATACAAAAGCCTTGGGAACATCTGTCAGGAAAAGTAAGCCATTAAAACAATGCACCAAGCGTTTGTTTTTTAACTCAGTAAGCTATTCCTGATGATGGTCCATTTAAACTGAAACGCTATAGTGTCGACTTTGTTTCTCCATAAATCTCTATTTTTGCTTGGATTACCTTGTTATCAAATTTTTTCTCCATATTGTTGGATTTTACCCCATTACTTACTTCCATACATAAATGTATATAAATATAACACACATAAACACACACACACACACACACACATATATATATATAACATTAACGGCCGAAAGTATACGCGTTTTATTTTTTGTTTTTTAAATCACAAACTGCACACTAAAAATGAAGATTAACATCCAATGTAGTCTCTGCTCTTGATTGACCTGGCATATATATATATATAGAGAGAGAGAGAGAGAGAGAAAGAGAGAATTATATATATATATAATTCTCTTAATATCCTGTCCGGTGGCAAAAGTTGCTTGTTAGCGCCAGGAGTGGCAGTACCGCCTTGAGCTACCGAAGCTGTGTTATCACCCCTGGTTGGCGGCTGATGAGGTGCTTTCAGACGTTGTATGATGAAAAAAAATTAGTTAATTTTTCATAACTATTCTATAATTCTGATTGTCTGAAAATAACACAGGTGATACAATGTGCAAATAGCAAAATATACACAAACAGATATCTGGGGAAAACGGACTGAAAACATACGTAATACTTGAAAATAATCAACCACTAACGCAATGCCTAGTCAAAAAAAAAAAAAAATAACAGAATTCTTTAATTGTCTTTATCGGGAATCCTTTTGAGATGAGGCTTCTTAATCTGAGAATTATTTTTTTTAAATGGAAGACTAGATAAGGAGAACAAATAATTGGATTTATAAGACCAAAAAATCCAACTTTGATCGCAGCGGATAGAGGCGTTGAGTCTCTACGGTTCCAGGTGAGCATTATCAGAAGATAGCGGTTTCAATTCTACCTAAGCCGGCCAGAGGTTTATTTGGTTAAAAACGTGATGCGATAGACAACAACTATGGGAGGCAGTAATTACTGGGGATACGGTTACAAGACTCAGCATTCCTCTCCGAGGTCGTGGTTAATCACCTGAAGTAGGCCAGAAGTGAAATTTGGCCGAAACGTAGTGAGAAGAAACAAGAGAAAAAAACCTACCAAGATGAGGACAAAAAGTCCACAATAAATAAAAAAATTAATTCTCAGAATTCTTTAAGGTGAACGTAAAAGTGTTCCATACACTAAGTAGAGCGAAATCTGAATACTTACAAAGAAAAATCTACTGAGGTTTTACCGAATCGGATCATCAAGACGGTTCCGACTAAAGAAGGTTTGCTAATTTTATTCCTTCAGTCCTTTAATCAATGAAATATAATTTTGGTGCAACCCTTCTTTAGTCCGAAGCATCCTTTTGATCAGCTTAGGTGAAACTAAGTTTGATTTTTTTCTGACACTGCGTGTATTCATATATATATATATATATATATATATATATATATATAGAGAGAGAGAGAGAGAGAGAGGGTCAGACAAAATGATCTGACACATTTGTAGGTTTAATAAAAGACAAATAAAGTAAAGAAACAAAAAAGTGTTTTTATTTTCGAAAAGTAGATATGCCATTTTTTTTTCATATAATACACTTCTCGACATGCTATGGGGATTTCGAGGGAGATGTTCCCTGGTCATTTGATCTCATTGCTTGGTGACATCGGTTGGCCTGCCCGTTCACCAGATTTAAATCCGTGCGGTTTTTTTTCTCTGGGGATGCCTCAAGTCAAAGGTATACAGTAATTGCCCTCAATCTATTGAACAATTTAAAGATGCAATTCGTCAAGAAATTTCTGCCATTCCACATGAAATAGCCCGCCGAGTTATAGACAACTTTCGTGAACGCTTTCGACAGTGTGTAGACAATAACGGATCCCATCTGACTGATTTAATTTTCAAAACCTTATGAAACAGAATGGCATTATATGTACTTTTCGAAAATAAAAACACTTTTTTGTTTATTTACTTTATTTGACTTTTATTAAAGTGAGATCAGATCATTTTGTCTGACCCTGTACATATATATTTAAATGACAAACAAAATATTCAGAATGTGAGTTGATAACTAATTGAATTTTATTACCAATGTTTAATGTTCAGTTTTCTTTGTGGTAAACCATCTTCATAGTAATGTTGATATGTGATGTTGTATCTTTTGATGTACATCCAATTAATAATAGAATTCGTTTTTGGCATATTTGCATATTTACATTTTTTCGGATTAATTTCCATTTTCTCTGATATATATATATTACAGAAATAGATTAATATGCCTATATTTCGCATGTCGTGTAAGGATCTATTTCTGTAATATATATATATATATATATATATATATATATATATATATATATATATATATGTGTGTGTGTGTGTGTGTGTGTGTGTGTGTGTGTGTTGGTGATCGTAATCGAAGGTGACCCTAGACTCTCTTTTCAATAGCAACTACACCATGTTGTAGGGGATGGAACTACTCCTTTTCTTGGATTGCCCCACTTTACTGTTGATCCATACCTTATAATGCTGAGTTTTAAGGAAGGAGGCATCAAGTACCATTTTTTGAGCCTTTGGTATGACTCAACATGGGGTTGAACCCGGGTCTCCCAGGCTATTGACGAACACTCTAAACATTATGCGAATTGGCCAAAAAAACGAAAAAGTGGATTAATCAAAACAATGACTACGGATGTTTAAACAAGGAGGGGTGTTCAAAAAATTATACAAAAGCTTAGGGAACATCGATATATCAGGAGACGTAGGCCATTTAAGCAATGCACCAAACGTTTGCTCTTTAAAACAGTAAGCTTTACCTAATATATAAGTTTATCCTTGGCTCTTGTATATATTTGTTAAACATCTATCACTGACTTTTTACAAATTTATCTAATTCTCCATTTCTTGTCTTATCCTTTTACTCTGATTGACCTTCTTTCTTTCCTTATTTGTTTTAAATGAGGCAACATTTGCCGAGAAACTCTAATACCAACTGGTAGGCGAGATAAGTTTGTTAACCTTTGTATTACAGTAGGCGTATTTTTTCTCTTTATATTGTAGTCAGTAAAAGTACATTTTAAATCCATATTATATAAATATTTATCATTATTATTATTATTATTATTATTATTATTATTCATAATTATCCGTATCGATGATATTGATCTTTAAAATCCGTTCACGTTTAAATAATCAATGATAGATATTCTTTTTGTTTTTTTGTGTTTTTTGGCCGGTAATCATTTTTGAAAAAATCACAAAAAAACTAACGCTTAATGAAGAATAACCTAATTTCTTACTTTAAAGCTAAATAATCTGAGAAGTTTGAAAAAGTGGATAATTGAATTGGCGCTGATTAGAAGACAATTCTTTCAGACAGAAAAATATAAATACATTCGGATTTACACTTTTCCTTTTTTTTTTTGTATATAAAAGGAAACATTAATGTGACTTGATAGATAAATACAGATTAAGAGACATAAAACATTTTACTGTTTTTCTGTCCGTTCAGAATATTTATAATTATTGCGTTAGAATCTTTTTTAGATTTGGCAGGTTGATATTTTACGTCCTATTAACCTTTCGGCGTTTTTTGTTACCAAATTCTATTTTTACACACACACACACACACACACACACACACACACACACACACACACACACACACACATATATATATATATATATATATATATAGGAAAAAAATAAGTTGACCTGGACCAGGCTAATTGCATTTCACATAGCGCTAATACACTTTGTAATATAATGGCCGAGGGATTTCATTTTATATATCTTGCCTTTCCGTTTAGTTAGGCTGAGAACTTTCGGTTCAGTGCATGGGTTAGTTAGGTGCAAACATGAGCGCAGGTGTTCACGCACGTGCGGAGCGGACGCGTCATTCAGAGATGTCACAATAGAAATCCCAGATAGAATATGTGACCAGGGATGTGAGTGACGTCACTCACCGGAAGCGTGGGCTGATATTTGAGAAAAGTCAGAGAGTTGCGTTTTAGCGTCCGAAGAAGACGTGGGGCTTTCGGTGCTCGCCGAGGCCTTACGGCAGGTGTCACACGTGGTTTGGGGCAAATGGAAAAGTCAGCATAGAAAGAATGTGTATCTCTCTTCTTATGTGGAAAAACCTTTTAACTCAAAAGTAATGAAAAGTTTCGCACCTGAACTAAGAAATCGTAAGTGTTTTTTTTTTGTGTGTTTTGGGATTCCTATGTTATCTATATATGGGCGTTATGGACATTATGAACGTTTTGCGTACCGGTATGAATATGTCTATTTCACACATAGCGTATATCTGGCTATGTAACACCTTGGGAAAGGTATGAATCTTCAGCCTTAGTGAGGCAACTAGTCTGGGAAAAGGAAAAATCTGAATTCAAACCTGTTAAACTCCTCTTAAAAATTGACATGGTGTCATATCCTTCCCGAGCGGAGGGGTTGGTAAATATGGATTATTAGAACATGCTTCGATTATTCTTCTTTTATTTTTGTTATGAATGAAAGCAGAATATGGCAGAATTTTGAAAGTCAAAAGTGTGATTAGTTAAAAATGTTAAGAGAAAGTAAAGAGTTTGTTGTGTTACTTGTTTTAAAGTCTTTTTTTTATGTTCATAGATTCTTTTGTTTAAATTTCTGCTTGTTTCTCCTGTGTAAAATTTATGGCAATTTAGGCAGTGGATTTTTTAAACACCTGCTTTGGACAGGGAATTTGTGTTTTTGGAATTGTTCTTTACTATTTGGTTTATCGTTTTATATGTATATATATGTATGTATGTGTGTGAGTCTGTCTGTGTGTCTGCGTGCGTTTGTGTGTGTGTAACGGCTTTCGACTGAATTGCTTTACAAACGCACAGATTCTGACAATTCCTCGAATCATCAAGGAGTACGTGCAAAGAAACTCGAGGCATCACTACTTTTCATAGATTTCTACAAAGAGTTTCCTTCCGTATACAGAGGAAAGGTAGAGTCATTGGCCTAATGAGTAGAGGGTTTGCAAATGGTCCGGGATACCGGTGCTCAATCCTAGGTCGAGTCATACCAAAGGCTCAAAAATGCTGCTTGATGCTGCTTTGCTTAACACTCAGTATTATAAGGTAAGAGTCAAGGGTAAAGTGGGTAATCCAGGGAAGGAGTAGCGTCCTTCTATATACCTCTGTGTAGTAGCTAATGAAAAGGGAGCCTTCGGGTCACCGTCGACTAAGGTCGCCAACTTTACTTACTTCATGGTCTCTCTAAAGAAACTGTTACAGCTTCAATGATGCTTTACAAAGACAGGAAAGCAATGGTTCGCTCACTTGATGAAGACATAGATTTCTTCGACAGAGTCGTCGCTGGAGTCTTGGAAGGAGACATTAACACCATATTGATTAATACTCTGCCTACACTTTGTTCTTTGAATTTCAATAGATGTAATAAAAGAACTGTTGACAGCACTTTCAGTAGATAAGATATTCCTTCTGATGTACATGAACTGGTTACCGTCTTTCCAATAAAAGTGGAGATAGGTCCTTCACGTTTAAAGCACGTGAACCTTGCTTTTTTTTTGTAAGTAAATAGTTTATTGGTAATTTCATTTTTAAACGAGTTTTAAGAGCTAATTTTTTTGCATTCAGTTGAATGGTTTCAAAAATTCTCATCTAACAGTCATAATTCAATCTAATTAAACAAAGACACCAAACCAAACCTAACCTTAAGAAATGATTAATCAGTTTTACTATGTGATTCCATTGATGTGATCCTAACAAGTACTCCCAGTCCGTATCAGAGTTGACCTGGGAGTGATTACAATGAAGGGGTCATTCACATTCACAAAAAGATCAAGAAATGGAGCCTCATCATCCGATACATTTCAATGTTATACAGACACTTGTTGGGGTCGGGTTATTATCCTCTGCAGAAGTGCAGTCAGAATTTTCGACCAACCCCAGAAAATACTAGACCATCAAAAAGTACCAGAAGTTCTAGAATATTTGATTTGATTGATTGATTTTAATGCTATATGAATTCGTGTAGGGTTATTTTATGCTTTGAGGTTATAATATAGATATCAATAATATCAAGAACAAAGAATGCACAAACATTTTTCAATAGCAAGAAATATGCACATATTGGTTCATGAAAAAGCTTTATGTGAATGGCATAGAAAATTGTTAAGAAGGTTTACTTGATGAAGGTAAGTAAAATGGCCTCGTGGGTTTACCATTCCAAATCAGGGTCCTTGGTACGTCCTCCCTTTGTAAAAAGTGGTCGAGAAAGAATTTCAG
Source organism: Sepioteuthis lessoniana (assembly GCA_963585895.1). Lineage (NCBI taxonomy): Eukaryota > Metazoa > Mollusca > Cephalopoda > Myopsida > Loliginidae > Sepioteuthis > Sepioteuthis lessoniana. Next base: position 25,636,448 of record OY757910.1, on the reverse strand, counting down.
TGATTATCTTTAGACACTTCACGAGGCACCCAACAGATATGCCCAGTCGGCTGGGGTTGTAGAATACACCGACTGCACCTCTGCAGAGAGGTGAGACTCTACTACGAGTGTCCTTGATATGACACTAAACAATCTGATGGTGAAGTTCCAGTAATGCTGGAGTTTTGGGGAATGCGGGGTACCCAGTCATTGCCATCTCTCCCTGGTCCAATCTGGTAGCACCTGATAGGGTCCCATCTATGAGTCATATAGCACTAAACTGAATTGCTTGAAATAGTTCTGTTTTGACATTTGAATTCCGTATTTATGCTAAACTGAATTGTTTGAAATATAACTGTTTTTACATTTAACTGATTTTAAACAAAAAACTATACTTATACTAAACTGAATTGTTCGAAATATAATTGTTTATATGTATAAAAATGTATTTGGCATTAAATAACCCACAATGGTTGATATGCCATGAATCAAACCAAAACCAAACTAAACCAAAAGCCCATGTTTAAAACCCTGTATGGTAACAAAATTACGTATAAAAAAGATGAGCAGAGACCCTGTGGTGTTGTGGCTAAAGTGCTTCACAGTGACATCGTAGTAAAGAGTTCTAACTGAAGTCACGCTAGTAAGTTCACTTTCGAAGTAATATTTTTGGGAAAGGTATGAACGTCTGTATCCGACCTGCTATGGATTATAAAGTATCACTGCTATTCTTCTACAAGAATAACCTTAGTATCAAATAACCCATGAAAATTGATATGCCATTAAACAAAGAAGTGAGGTTTGTAAAATTTCACCTACTGACGGAATGGTGTTTAAATCTGGCAAGAGTGGGTGAGTGCTGAGTTCCTGGAAGTTGTGTATTCCTGGAACCGGTTTCGTATCACGCACCCACGCTGTCAAACTGGGAAAATCATCACCATTGAAACGAATGATGTGGCAATAAAAAATATGCGTGACAATAAAAATGTTGGGCAATTTTTTGAATAATTTTGTTCAGAGTGCTATTGGCATAACGAGTAGAATGTTCGCCAATGGTCCGGTCGAGTCATACCAAAGACTCAAAAAATGGTACTTAATGCCATCTTGCTTAACACTCAGCGTTATAAGGTGAGGATCAGGGGTAAAGTGGGGAAATCGAGGGAATGGAGTAGTGCTCTCCCCAACACTTGGGTGAAGTAGCTATTGAAAAGAGAACGTTCGAGTCACCCTCGACTAAAGTCGAAAACTTTACTCACTTACAATGAAAATGTAAATACAAATTTGCCATGTAGTCAAATATGTAAGATATAGGTCCAGAAATACGACCAAGATATTCACACGCATAAAACGTTCACAATGTTCATACGCATATAGGAATCCGAAAAACACGAAATTGGTTCAGGTACGAAACTTTTATTTACCTTTTTGAGTTTAAGGTTTTAAGACATGAGGAAAGAGAGAGACAAAATTTCTTACTATGCTCACTGTTCGTACATCGTCAGCTCTCAACTCACTGACTCAACTAACGCGCGGCACATTTCGTAGACCTCAACTGGTCTCGCCTCAGTGAGCTCCGAAAATCAACTCGCTTCGTCCAAGTCCAAAACTCAACTAACTGCTTTTTTTCTAAATCCCCAAATCCTCAGCCCATCGCTTCCGGGCATGACGTCATTCCCATCCCCAGTCCATTTCCTATCTGGGGCTTTTATTGTAACATCTGTGACTGTCACACCCTCCCCGCGCGTGCGTGAACACCTGCAGTCAATGTGTGCACCTAACTAACCTATGCACTAAACCGAAAGGTTCTCAGCCTAACTAAACCGAAAGATAAGATATAGAAAACTAAAATTGATAATATAAAAAAATCCTTCTGCAATTATATACCAAATGTGAACCAGTAGAGAAACATACTATTTATCCCAAAACAATGACATCTATATTAATTGGATATAATTAATAATGGGAGATGTTATCAAGACTGAATGCTTACTTTAAAATTCAAGATTTAAATGAAGATGTGTTCACAGATAAGCAGCATAAAAAAAAGTCTTAGTAGCAGTCTTGACAATTCTGTGTTTATTCACAAAAAAGAAAAGAAATGTTAGCGATTTCCATTCTTTTAATCAGCAGGTTTTGGTAAAAAACAAAAAGCAAAACCATTGCTTTCTAAATTAGAAACACATTTCAAGGATAAACCTGGAGGATGTGAAGATCATAAGAAATACCTTTGGTACAGCTTCACCTCTTATAAAAAACGAAATTTCATAGGTGTTTCGACCAATGGAAAACTCACTAGAATAAATCCCCAGTGGAATATCTTTTTTTTAGAAATTAGTATTTTCAAATTTTCCATTAAAATTTCAAGAAAAAGATCATTCTCTTCTTTGTTTGGCCGATAACTTTTTAGCATTTCAACGCAAATAACTTGACATCGTATGAATCAATAAAGAAACATTAATCAAAGAAAGACATTAAGAAACAGAGATTTGATAAAAGAAATTGAAATAAAAAAAAAGAAGCCAGAAAACAAACAAAAAGAAAACAAAACACAAAACAAAGGAAAACAAACAAATAAACACCCTCCACACACACACAAGCTCAAATGAAATCCCAAAATTACCTGGTTTACACACATTGGAGTTAATCAGTAATGCATGATTCTTGGATTGGTAAAGAATCAGTAGAAAAGTATTAGATATAACAAAAAAAAATGAACACGATTATAGGCATCATTTGTGGCGTTTCGAATAATGGTAAACTAGACCAAGTACGTGTAATACCAAGGAGGACTATTCTAGAGAAAATTATATTCTTTTTCATTTCTGTCTTGGTAAATAAAGCTTCCGTCTATTCCGTCATCAACCTAGTTTTGTTTTTAATACTAAAATATGTACATAATGTCTTGATATTTCCATAATTTCAATTGACTTTATATAATTTTCTTTCTAAAAAATTTCTTCTTCAATTTCAGTGTTTACACATGCCCTTAATACAAGGACATAACTTCACAGGAGAAATATAAAAATAACAGAAAACAAAAAATTAAATCTATCGAAACACGTATACGAGTGTAGTCAAGGTTGACCCAGTGGGTAGAGTGTTCGCCAATGGTCCCGGAGACCGAGGTTCAATCCCAGGTCGATTCATACCAAAGACTTTAAAATAAAAGGTACTTGATACCTCCTTGCTTAACGCTTAGCATTATATGGTACGTATTAAGGTTAAGGTGGAGCAACCTTGGGAAAGGAGTAACGCTCTGCCCTACATCTCAGTGTTGTAGCTATTGAAAAGGGAGCCTTCGGATCGCCCTCGACTGCAGTCGCTAACAACTACTTTAAATAAAGGAAAAGAAATTTATAGATAAATTAAGACCAAAGTTGAATAAAACGTGAATCACACGTACACACACAGATGGAAACAAACCTATATATATATATATATATATAAAATTATGAGTAAAAAAATAATTAACAGTATATTTCAAACCACACTATCACACACATGCACACACACACACACACGGAAAAAATCTCAGGACACACATTCACACTTACACAGAGAAAAAAATAACTGTTAGTGAAATCGGAAACCACTCCAACACAAACACATACGCGCTTGCGCACAACGTATCAAATATCAAAAGCAAATGAGGGGTAAAGTAGACTAGCATAAGTACACTCTAAGAAAAAGACATGACTGACCTTCATTAAAGCCCTTTACCGACTGAAAACCATTCAAACTGCAAACACGATTGAGTTCAAGTCTCATTGAATGCCTCATTAACAAGGTCTTGTGCTATACAAGTCCTCTGACGAAATTATCACGCTGGAACCATACACGTATGTAAAAACAAAATAAATAGAAAAATCCTAAAAAAGTACCAAATTATTCGTGGATCTACTCATTTAAAAATATTACTTTCTCTCTTTGGATCAACAACAAAAATTATATATATATATATACATATATATATCGTTGTGTATTCTTTCCATGAGTGAGTGTCACATGTACTTCTATCATATTACGGAAATCCAAACCACAGTATAATTACGATTGATTGGTCTCTTTTTCCTCTTTACGTCTGATGATTGTGTATATTACAATAAACTAAATGTAACCAAATTCATTATTTCCTTTTTTCCGGGTTTCATACCTACTCTGTTGTAGTGGCGTCGATTACTTTTTCTTGCTAACTTTTCTCATTTGCATATAAAAATATATATGTGTTTGCGACAAATTTTCTCTTCAATAGATTTATACATATACATAGGGACAATTGCTCGTGTTATAATGGTTAATGTCGTGGGAAAGAGACACAGTGACTCGAGTTCAAATACTAGAGACAGCTGTTTGCATTTATGATAGCGATAATATTCTTGGGAAAGGTATGACTCACTCTATTCTTCATCTAACTATGAGCAAATAGTAGGACAGACCGGGCCTTTTTTATTTTGTGTTTGGCAACCTGGTCAAACCGAAATAAAAACTTTTATTTCAAACCAGCTTAAAATTGACTTTGAGTTTTATCCTGCTCGTGTGGAAGGGTTGGATATAGATATATGAATTTAAATGTGACAGAGTATCTGGCAGCCGCAGGTATAGGACTCTATGTCAATGCACACAAAACGAAATATATGTGCTATGATCAAACGGGGGACATCTCCACTCTAGACGGAACCCCTCTTAAACTAGTAGACAAATTCACTTACCTAGGAAGCAGCGTCGCATCAACAGAAAAGGACATCGACACGAGGTTAAGGAAAGCATGGACAACTATCAATAGGCTATCGATTATATGGAAATCAGACCTAACCGATAAAATGAAACGCTGTTTCTTCCAGGCAGCAGTCGCATCGATACTGCTATATGGAGGCACTACATGGACTCTAACAAAACGGCTGGAGAAGAAGCTAGACGGCAATTGCACAAGAATGCTGCGAGCAATCTTGAACAAGTCCTGGCGGCAACACCCCACAAGACACCAACTGTACGGCCACGTGCCTTCCATCACGAAAACTATTCAAGTTATACAAACCAGACATGCAGGACACTGCTGGAGAAGCAGGGAAGAACTCATAAGAGATGTACTCTTATGGACCCCCACACATGGCCGTGCAAAAGCAGGACGACCAACACGAACATACATTCAGCAACTATATGAGGATACAGGATGTTGTCCAGAAGACCTGCCTGAGGCGATGAACGATAGGGAAAAGTGGCGAGAGAGGGTCAGCATGACATGATGATGATGATGATGACTTTAATGAGATAACATAATTCACGTGTGTATTTATTTCTCCTCGGGATCCACTTTTTTTCCGACGGAATTTATTTTGAGATATTGCTTCTTTCACCACCTACAAAGAATACTAAGGTAGCCACACCCAACCCACAGACTTTTCTCAATAAATTATTCATCCCAACCATCCTTAAAATCGGATTGTTTGCCTCTCAACAGCCTCGCTTCTAATACCCGACGCACTCTTATCACAATCACGTTTTTACCTAAGCACTTCATTCTACCTGGGGTATTTCCTAATAGCCCGGATTAAGTTTTGCGAAATTAGCCTTAAGGCTATTATCTATAACTGCTCAGTGGTCTGTGAGAATTCTCTGGGGTCTTTAAAGGAGGGAGGAATCCAAACGCAGAGGTCCAACACTGTATTAACAAATAAATGTTTGAAGGCAAGAATAACTCGATCAAGCGAGATGTGGCGACAAATTTTCTCTTAAGCAGATTTCGTTCATGACTCTTGGGGGTGAGGAAGCTAATGTTGATATGAGGTAGGACAAGCCCCATAAACTACCCTCAAGAGATTTAGATTTAGCTATCCCTCAAAGCGACAGAAGGGACCCTCTTACTGGGAATCCAGATGTGGAATTCTATTTATGCGTTCTTCTAAACCACACAAATTGAAATCGGCTGAATTTGATTCTTTTTCAGTAATTTGGGAATACAAATGAATATTCAAGGTACGTCAGAAATATAGGTGGGACATTGAAAGAAATAATAAGGAATCTCATCATCATCATCATCATCATGTCGTGCCGCTAGCACGGATATCCCTGACCCTCTCTCGCCACTTTTCCCAAACGTTCATCGCCCCCGGCTGGTCTTCTGGGCTACATCCTGTGTCCTCACATAGCTGCTGTATGTATGTTCGAGCTAGTCGTCCTGCTTTTGCTCGGCCATATGAAGGGGTCCACAGGAGTACATCACTTAAGGGCTCGTCTCTACTTCTCCAGCAGTGTTCTGCATGTCTGGTTCGTCTAACTTGGATAGTTTTCGTGATGGGAGGCACGTGGCCGTATAGTTGGTGCCTTGTGGGGTGTTGCCGCCAGTACTTGTTCAATATTGCTCGCAACATTATTGTGTAATAGCCGTCTAGCTTCTTCTCCAGCCGTCCAAGTAGTGCATCCATACAATAGTATCGGTACGACCGTTGCCTGGAAGAAACTGCGTTTCATTTTATCGGTCAGGTCTGACTTCCATATGATCGATAGCTTATCGATAGCTGTCCATGCCTTCGTTAGCCACGAGTCGGTGTCTTTTTCGGTTGATGAGACACTGCTTCCTTGGTAGGTGAATTTGTCTAGTGTGGAGATGTCGCCTGTTTGATTATAGCACATATTCAGTTTTGTGTGCATTGACATGGAAGTCAATGCCTGCGGCGGCTCGTTCCAAAGTATGCAGTAGTGTTTCGGCCTGGTTGGGTGTATTCGCCAGTATTGCTATGTCATCGGCGTAGTCGGCGTCGGTAATTGTTTTTGCGGGGTACCTTCAGCTTCTTTTCTTTGTCAGCTCGAAGGAATATATTTATAATTAATTCATAGATTTAAATACAAATTTATGAATATATACGAGGTTTATGTATGCCTTTTTTTGGCTATAAACCAATTAAAACGATGATCAGTGTATAATCTGAAAAAAAGTATTTATTTTGTAAAAAATATGCTAAGATTTAACGTTAAAAGTGTTTTCAATCGGTAAAATATTTACTTTGCTTTTTTCGCCATAATGCAAAGCTATTTTAACATGTAAAATGGTTTAATAATAAAACACGATACAAACTCATGGATCAAAGTTACACGTTGTCGATCATCTGGTGAGTTAGTATTTAACACGTCTATATATATATATATATATATGTATTGAAAATTAAAGTTTTCATGACAATAGTTAGATAGAATCGTTGTTTTAACTTTTTCCGATTAAATATTGTTATAAAAATTTAGACCGATAACATTCATCCAGTACACAAAATCTTTGGCCCAGTGGGCTGGGGCTGTTGAATACACCGACTTCATTTCTGCGGAGAGGTAAGACTACCCTGCCAACGAGTGTCTTGGATTTTACATTAAACAATCTGTAATGCCATAGGGAATGCGGATTATTCCTTCCTCACCAATCCTCCCAGGTTCACTCTGATTCGGAGTGGTAGAACCTGATCGGGTTATATATATATGGGTCAAATAGAACCGTTTGACATTTAATCTGTGTACTCATGCGAAACTGAGTTGTTTGAAATAGGCCTGTTTTTATATTTAACTGTGTGTAAACGAAAATCTGTGTACTTATGCTAAACTGAATTATTTGAAAAAGAACTGTATTATGATTTAATTGTGTTAACAAATGACTGATGCTTGATTGATATAGTTTCAGACAGTCCACACATGTTCATAATCCCTGTCAACACATTCATGGAATCTACCTTTGCTGACTAATAAAATATCATTATTTCCATGGGTATATATTTTTTTAGAAAATCTTCACTGATATAACGGATATCACCTGGAGAAGATTTCAATAATCTGTTGACAGGAATTGTGGACAGGTTCAGAGTTCAAAATCTTAATATCACAAAGAAACTTCCATAGAATTTTTTACCACTATTTTGAAATACTCTGTATCATTGTGCCATTTCTCCCAAGTCCACTCTGACCCGGAATGGTAGCACCTGATAGAGTCCTATCTATGGGTTAAATAGAACAAACTGCATACTTATATTAAACTGAATTGTTTGAATTAGAACTGTTTGATTAAACTGAATTGCTTGAAATAGAAGTGTTTTGACAATTAAACTGTATTTAAACTGTGTGCTCATGCTAAACTAAATTGTTTGAAATGAAACTGTTTTTGACATTGAAATTGTACTTACACTAAACTGAATTAGTTAATATAGAACTGTTTTGACATTTAACTGTGAGTAAACAAAACCTCTACATATACTAAACTGAAATAGCTGAATTAGAACTATTTGACTAAACTGTTTAACTGGAAATAGAAATGTTTTTGACAATTAAACTGTGTACTCATGCTAAACTGAATTGTTTGAAATAGAACTGACTATTTGAATAAAATGGATTTGGCGTTAAATAACCGACAAAGGTTGATATGCCATAAAATCCAACCAACCAACCAACTTACCAACCAGTGTCATTGTTGTTATATGTTAGATTTCATTGTAATTGTTATGAAATATAACCTTTCATCTCTCAACGTAGAAAAACCACATGATATCCTCGAGCTATGAAACCGATCTATAAAGAACATGTGACAACTGAGATTAAACATGAGTGGGTCTTTGTAACAACGTGTTTGTCCACTTTTCTCCTCAAAGAGATCAAGTGACAACCTCTTCATCTCTTTTATCTACCCTTTTGACAACTTTCATGTCCCCAACAACGTAAGATAATTCGTTTGAAATGAAAAAAGAAGGATATAAAAAGAAAAAAAAAACAATAAAACATATTACTTGATAACGGATACATGTAATAAAAGCCATTTGTAGCTCATAAGAAACATATCAAAAATATTTTTTCTTGTTGTTTCGTAAGGACCAACATTTTTGGTCCTTATAAATTTCTAGGGGGTGCCCGTGGTGTAATGATTATCGTCGTAGGAAATGGACACGGCGATACGAGTTCAAATCCTGGACGAGACTGATTGCATTTCACATTGCACTAATACCCTTGGGAAAGGTATGAATCCAATAATTCTCACTCCAGCTATGGGTAAATAGTAGGGAAGACTTCGTTCTTCAGCCTTGGCGAGGCAACTAGTCTAGGAGAAGGACAACTCTGAATTCAAACCTGCTAAACTCCGCTTAAAAATTGACCTTGTGTCATATCCTTCCCGAGTGGAGGGGTTGGTAAATATGATAACTTTCTGACCATATTTGCGAGAATAAACACTCCCTTTCATGACTGTTTTTAGTTCTCGACCGACTTGATAGAGCCGCTATGTTTACCGGTATTTTTCTACTGAGAGATAAGAGTTGTTTCTATAATATTGTATTTTTCAGGGACAATGAGCTCAGTCCTTAGAATTGACTCTTCGTTCTAGTTCAGTTTCTACGATACAAGGTTGACAAAATCTTTGACCAACCTGGCATCGGCAGTAGAATAAACTGACTACTTCTCTGCAGAGAAGTAAGACTCTCCAAACGAGTTTCCTGCATATAACACTAAACAATCTGATGGTGAGGCTCCAGTAATGCTGGAGCTTTGGGGTATGCAGAGTACGCTGTCATTGCCATCGCTCCCAGGTCCAGACTAGCCCAGAGTAGTAGCACCTGAGAGGGTCTTATCTATGGGTCAAATAGAAGTAAAAAAGTAAAGTTGGCGACTCTCGTCGAGGGCGACTCGAAGGCTCCCTTTTCAATAGCTACTACTCCGGGGTGTAGGGGAGGGCACTATTCCTTTCCCTGGATTGCTCCAATTTACCCTTGATATGTACCTTAAAATGCTGAGTGTTAAGCAATGAGGTATCAAGTACCATTTTTTAAAATTCTTTGGTACGACTTGACCTGGGATTGAGCCCCAGTCTCCCGGACCATTGGTGAACACTCTAAACTGTAATTACGCTAGACTGAATAGTTTGAAATACAACTGTTTTTACATTTCATCATCATCATCATATCGTGCTGGCAGCACGGATATCCCTGACCCTCTCTCGCCACTCCTCCCTATCGTTCATCGCCCTAGGTAGGTCTTCAGGACAACAACCTGTATCCTCACATACCTGCTGAATGTACGTTCGAGCTGGTCGTCCTGCTTTTGCGCGGCCATGTGTGGGGATCCATAAGAGTACATCTCTTATGAGTTCATCTCTGCTTCTCCAGCATGCGTACTTATGCTAAACTGAATTGTTTGAAATAGAAAATGTACTTATACTTAACTGAATTGTTTGAGACTTTTATCAAAATAACTTAATTCGGTGCTAAATGACTCGAATAGGGTTGAGAGGCTGTCGAACAAAACAACCATCCAGCAATAAATCCGTTACTTAAATTGCATGTGTTTTTATCAATCTTTTGACGGTCATGTGATAAAAGTCACAAGATAAACATCTATATTTCGACTCATGATATGTTGTTATCACATGAGATATTTACACAAAAGAATTACTTAAGAACGAGCAACATTCACACGTGGAATAAATAAATAGATAAGTAAAATAAAAACAAATATAACTAGATCACTTTCTCATACTAGTCCAAAAACGATCATATATAATGGGATTAAACAGGGTTAGGTTGTAGATGATATCAGTGAAATTTGTTGATATATCGTGTATATAATTTTTATATTCATAGATTTATACCTGTTTTGCTATGAATGCATAAAGCACTATTTCCAACCAACTTGTTTTTTGGCTGTCGCTCGCATAATGCAAAGGTCTTCGAACGAATTGAGCACTCTGGTATCTAGTAAGGTATAAAAGGTAAGCAAACCTGGGATTGAACGCCGGTCTCCAGTGCCATTGGCGAACTGTATAACCGCTAACCAACGGACAGGTTCTGTTAATATATATGCTGATCTATCTATCAATCTACTTATAATGCATACCAATAATATGTATCCTCTATTAAACATATATATGTATACTTAATTACTGCAGTAACTCATAGAGATCTGTCATAAATTTGATGATAGATCTCTATGATAACATATTTGTATCACTGCTCTCTCTCTCTCTCTCTCTCTCTCTCTCTCTCTCTCTCTCTAAATATATATATATATATATATAATGTGTGTGTGTGTGTGTGTGTGAGAGAGAGAGAGAGAGAGAGAGAGAGATCATCAATTATATGCATATGTATTTATGTGTTTGTTATTATTTTACTAGATAAAGAAGTTCTAAATAACATGAATATATTTGCTCATTAACATTAATACATTTATAAATATCGATCGCATTAACTTATAACACAATTATATTTTGATTATATATTCTCTTCTTATAATTCGTAACTTATATAAATCTGTACATGTATATATATATATATATATATAAATGCATGTGTGTGTGTTTCAGTATGTGGTTGTGTGTGCGTGTGTGTTTCTGCGTGAGCGATGCGTGTGTGTATGTTTTCATATTCCAGCTTGAAAGTTTAAAAAATGTGTATATCTTTAATATGTGCAAACATGTATATACTAATATTCTTATAAATATATTAACTCACCTAAGTTAATATTCTTATAAATATATTAAATCACCTGATATATAGCCGTAGGCATTTCATATATATATATATATATATATATATATATATAAAGAAGAAGAAGAAGAAGAAGAAGAAGAAAGGATGAGTGCGAGAAATATATGTTTAAACTTAAAATATCTGCCATGATTTATTTTATGTATCAAGGAAAATTGGAATTTGCAATGTGAAAAAGGATATGGAGCAGGCAATCTTATTTCTTATTTTGCATATTACTTTCATACTTGCAACATCATTAATTTTACATTCACGAAGCCACCTCAATTTTATAAGTTAGAAAGAATCTAGGCACACCAGTATATCTCTCGGCTTTTCGTCAGGGATTAAAGTGTAGTTTCTGTTAGTTTCTTTTTTATCCTCTTGGTGACCAATAAAGCAGTAAATAAATGTTTTTAAACGCCAGCATAAGAGTTGTGCCGCGTATTCGGGCTATTTCTGAAGTTTTACCAACGTGTGCTCTTTAGGAGCTCTTAGTAATCTAGCCATGAGCTAAAATTTCCCCTCCGGAATAGTAAGTAAAAAGTAAAGTAGCGAACCGTAGTCGAGGGTGCCCCGAAACCTGCTTTTTCAATAGCTACTACACAGAGGTGTAGGGTAGGGTACTACTCTTTTCCTGAATTGCTCCACTTTACGCTTGATACGTACCTTATGATACTGAGTGTTAAGCAAGTATGTATCAAATACCATTTTTTGAGTCTTTGGTATGACTTGACCTGAGATTGAACCCTAGTCTCCCGGACCAGTGTCGAACACACTATCCAATAGGTCGGTTATACTGTAACGCTACGACACTCAAATAGACGTTTGTAAATCTACGACCTCAAATAGACGCTTCCCCTGATAGCGGTACGGTACTACATAGACATTTGTACCACCACGGTTTTAACAGGTCTATGAGGAGTAGCAACACGCCTTAAGTTTCAGTCGGACGCTGTTGTAACCTCTCCGAGAGAGAAAGTAACGAAAACACAAGACACCATCTGTTTATGGTTTATTTGCCACTATCCTTTCCTGAAGGACATCGACAAGAGAGAAACAGAGTACGAAAATAAGTCAAATGCTCTAGATAGACAGAGAGAAACTGACAGTCACAGGAAGAGAGTGGAAAAACCTTGATACTATCATTCTCGTGTTCTTCGAGTAGTTAGGTTGCCTTTTCAGGACCGCCTGCCCTGCGCTCATGAATAGTTTGTCCCCTACTCGGAGCTCACCCCAAAATTGGTGTCGTAATTTTCGGCCCGTCTTCACATCATCGTGGTCAACTAACTTTCTTTTCCTGTTTTCTTTCTCATCCCCTCTAACGGTTTTCTGTTTGAGTTTCTTCCAGCTAATCGGAGCCCACTGACCGATTTGCTGCTGATACGTTTCTTTTTTTTAACCAAGGCGTTCGCTACTATTCCGACTTAGACTTGGGGAATTCTTCTATTCACCTTCACATTCGTTTCTCCCTAATATACTTTTTCTTTTTGTCTGTCTCTGTGACAGCCTGGAATCTCTTGTTCATGTATGTCTCTCTTTTTCTACCATCCTGAAGTTTACCTCTAAATCTAGCAAGAAAACAACTGGCCATTAAAACAATCAGCCAATCTGGGTTTCAATATGTTGCAGTTCTGTTCGGTCTCCAACTCCCTCTCACACACAACCCTTTCAAATAAAGTGAGAGGTATATTTTTCTAGAGAACTGTGTCGCTCGTCTTTATTGTGCCGTCGTTATGATTCTGCATGCATGCATACGTCTATGTATGTATAGTGGTCATGGCTATACAACACAAGGAATGTCATACATATAAAATTAAACCATCTGCTGGAACTTTGAGGAATGTGGAATGCTCCTTCATTGCCATCGTTCCCCAGTTTATTCTAGCCCGGATTTGTAACACCACAAAGTGTCATATTTATGAGTTGAATTGAACTGTTTGACATTTAAACTGAGTGCAAACAAATTACTCATGCTAAATTGAATTGTGTGAAACCCTAACCCCCCAAAAGTGGGGCTTTTTGTTGGTTTGGCTATTCGTCTACTAGTGTGGACCCCGTTGTTTCTTCTCACACCCGGTCGTGCGGGCATTTCACTGGTTGTACACCCCCCTTAAAACCCCAAACTAACAAACAAACTAATAACAAACAGAGGGTGGAAGGAAGAAACAGACAAAGATGGATGTAGAACTGGAAAACTCAGGAACGTAAAGTCTGTCACTTAAAAACATTCTGTGTGTATTTGCTATGGCTAACGCGAGAACACTGCGAAAATCCTTCACAGAAACTAAAAATGCTGATTCATCTGGCAATCGTCTTCATTGCTCAGTCTTGACTCCGTGCTCCAGACTGACTGCTTCTCTGCTCCAGACAGACCGCTTCGGTGTCTCACCCCGAACTGACTGACCCTCAGCTCCTGACTGACTAACGCCCTTCGCCCTCTCTTCCGGTCTCGCAAATTTTCTGGGGCACAATAGTTAGAAATAGAACTCTTGGATCATTTAACTGTGTGCGTCTATAAAAACGTGTTTACAAACCATGTATTTGATGTATAGGCAAAAACAGGGGTTGGCATTAAATAACCAACAATGATTGATATGGCATAAAACCAAACTAAATATGTAAATTTAATCGTACAATGTAAGTAATTCCTTAACCTCTAGGCATAAAATAACCCCAGTTGGGTTGATATGCCCTTTAAATCAGTCAGTCTCTACCGAAGTAATCAAATATTCTTATTTAGTGTTGAAAGTGATTGCTTTAATGTAAAATTTAGTAGCATTCTTTACAAGAATGTTAATTTAATCTTCGTATAATTTAATAACGAATCGAAACAAGAAATTTTAGATTATTGATGGGAAAAATATTGCGTGACCACAATAGATACCCAAAGAGTTTGATGTAAAGAATTCAAATCTCTCAAGTATACTGACCCCTAATTCTTTCACATAAAATGTGAAAGAAATGCTAAAATATATACATGTAAAACAGGTTTAATTTATTGAATGTTAGAGGTGAACAAAACGTTTTATTTTGCATTTGTAGTTAAACATTTTATGGAAATACCTTTAGTCTGCCTATCACCGACTGGAATCACGTTGAAAAATCTAAATGTTCTCTTTTATTCATGATTACGTTCTTTGCTCGTTTTTTTTTTTTTTGTAAGATGATTTTTTTCTCATAACGAAACATTTTTACATTATAAATAAAAATAGCATTAATCAGTGATAATAATTATAATAATGATAGTAAAACCATGAAAACTTGGAGAGTGGAATTGGCAACAGGAGGGAAAGACTTAGCCGAAACAAAGATCCAAAGAAGTATATTCCAAGGAGATGCACAATCACCATTTCAATTTATAATTGCGATGATGCCACTCAATCACATACTCAAAAAATGCACAGCTAACTTGCTGGAAAAGATAAATCACCTTGTGTATATGGACGAAATCAAACTGCCAAAAATGAAAAAGAATTAAAAACTCTCATACACACAGTCAGAATATATAGTCAGGACATAGGAATGGAATTTGGCATAGAAAAATGCGCCATTCTAATAATGAAAAGCGGCAATCGAGACCTTATAAGCGGCTAATAAGCAACATCTCACACATGAAAACTTGGAAGTGGCTAAGAAAAGGAAACTTTAAGAGAGAAATAGAACCTCTCCAAATAGTAGAACAAAAAACGCTATAAGAACTAATCATACCAAAGCGAAAATAGATAGGACGCAATAAAACAGCAAATGTAGATTACGTGGTGATAAAGACGAAACCATCAATCACATTATAAGCGAATGTGACAAAATAGCACTGAAGGAGTTTAAGACTAGACACGATTGGTTGAGCAAGGCGATCCACTGGGAATTGTGCAAGAAATTTAAATTTGACCATACGAACAAATGGTATATGTGTGTCTAGGAGAATGAGACTTACAAAATCCTCTGAGATTTTGACGTACAAACGGATCACCTAATATTGGTTAGATGACCAGACCCTTATAATAATCAACAACCGAATCCCCCCCCCAAAAAAAACTTCCAAAACTGTGAAATTAGCTGTCCCGGCTGACAAGAAGGTAAAATTGAAAGAAAGTGAAAAGAAGGATAAATGCCTGGACTTTGTTAATAGTTTGCAAAACTGTGGAACATGAAAGTGGCGTTTATACCAATTGTAATTGGTGCTCTTGGTACAGTCACCGATGGATTATTAAAGGCACAAGAGGACTTTGAAATAAGAGGACGAAACCGTCCAAACTACTACATTATTGAGATTGGCCAGAATATTAGAGACTTGAGGAGACTTGCTGTCATTCAAACTCCAGGGAAAGAGCATCAGGTAATGCTGATGTGAAAAACTCTCAAGGAGTAAATAATAAGACAAGTGGAGTCCATCCAAACTTGCAGCATTATTAAGATCGAAAAAAAAATACTGAAAAGAAATCTTGAGACTTGAGCGGACTTGCTTCACTCAAACTTCTGTTAAAACCCATCAGTTTTCTCTGGTGTGAAAGACTCTCAAAGGAATAATAATAATAATAATAATAATAATAATAATAATAATAATAATAGCGCATCTTGTAGTATAATTGTTCCCAAGCTAGACATTAGTCGTGAGTTTGAGTCATATTGGGTTTCCTATAATCTGGCTCTGTATCACAACTATTCAAAAGCTTTGTAAATAATAATAATAATAATAAAGACTTAGAAAGAAGATTAGATCAATTGGAAATCAGAGGAAGAATCGAAACCATCTAAACTAAAATATTGTTGAGTTCTGCCAGAATACTGAGAAGTGTCCTGGAGACCTGTTACTCAGACTCCAGTGAAAGCCTACCAGGTAACGCTGGTGTGAAAAACTCGCAAGGAATAATAATAATAATAATAATAATAATAAAAGGTTAAGCAAAGCAAATGTATACAAATTGACGACGAAAGTGAAGAAGAAACCAGCAACTATTGACCCTAACCCAAATCATCAAAGAAACCAAAATCAGGAAAATATAATCATGGTATGGATTAACTTTAAAAAAGACCGATGATAACGTCCTGACAACATTGATATTAGTGTTTAAAAATGTAAAAAAATATCCGACAGTCATAAACTTCAGGATATATGCCGTGGAAACCTGGAGATTTAATTGATAGCAGGAGGTCAAACCCTGGTTGTGGTAAAAATCCAGAGGTATATTCCAGGGAGACTTGCTCTCACAAATGCTATTTGCTATGGAAATAATGCCATTCAACCACGCACTTAAAATAATATACAGGGGCTACACATTTTCTTAATAGCTGTAAAAGATTAACAATCTAATTTATACAGATGATATAAAGGCATTTCTAAAAATTCGAAAAGAGCTGGAGACACTTGTACAAACAATAAGAATATGCAACCAGGATACTGGGAGAAATGTGGCATAGAAAAAATGTGTCATGATTATTATGAAAAGGAGGAAAAGAGAATCAGAGGAAGTAATACACTTGGAAAAAAGGTAAATAACAAGTGCTTGGAAATATTCGGAACGGACATATTTTAATAAGATGACGGAAAAAACAAGAAAAAAAAACTGACTTCAACGAGAAATCTTCTCGAAAAAAAGCTCTGTTTCAGAAATCTCATCAAATGGATAAACATCTTGGCAGTTTTCCTTGTTAGACACTCGGGGACATTCTTAAAATTGAACTCAGATAAATGATCTAAACGACAAGAAAATTGAAGACTATGCACAAGACCTCACATCTATGAGATGACATAGACGGATTGTATGTGTCAAGAAAAGGAGGAGCTAAATATTGCTAGCATTGATGATTGGGTTGATGGATCAGTACAAGGACCCATAGAATAAACCAAAAAGACTTATTATAGCAGCCATTAATAGTAATGGCAACAAAAACTTACAGAAAAAAATCTAAAACTAGAAAACAAAAAAAAAAGCAGAAAAAGAAATGTATGGATATTCAAGCGACAAACTGGCTTGATTGTACTAGAGAAGATCTGCACATGACTAAAAGTATCAGGATCAGAGGAAAGATCGAAACTATTCAAACCACAGCATTAAGATCAGCTAAAATTCTGAGAAGAGTCCTGGAGACTTGAAACTATTGCTCTTACACGTAATCTAGAGGAAACAACCAGTTAAAATTTGCGTGAAAAACTCGCAAAGAATGAAATAATTATAATAATAATAATAATACAATCATATCAGAGCCAGAATAGATAAGACGCAACAAAACAGTAAATGTAGGCTATGCGGTGACAGAGATGAAACGATCAATCACATAATAAGCGAATGCAGCAAATTAGAACTGAAGGAGTATAAAGCGAGTCACGACTGGGTCGGCAAGGTGATCCACTGAGAAATGTGCCGGAAATTTCAATTCGACCATACTAACAATTGGTATATGCACAACCCGGTACCTGTCCTTGAAAATGACTCGCATAAACTCTTATGGGACTTTAACATACAAACGGATCACTTAATCCCGGCCAGAAGACCAGACCTCATAATAATCAACAAAAAAAAGTGAATCTGCAAAATTGTAGACTTTGCTGTTCCGGTGGACCCCATAATAAATTAGAAGGAAAGTGAAAAGAAAGATAAGTACCTCGACCTTGCTAGAGAATTGAAAAAGCTGTGGAACATGAAAGTAACGATTGTGCTAGTTGTGATTGGTGCATTAGGCACAATAACTAAAAGATTATTAAAAGGCCTCGAGGACTTGAAAGTTGGCGGACGAGTAGAGACTATCCAAACGACTGCATTGCTAAGAACGGCCAGAATCCTGAGACGAGTCCTGGACACTTGAATAGACTTGCTGTCACTCAAACTCCTTTGAAAAACCATCAGCTAACATTGATGTGAAAAATTCTAAAGGAGTAAAATAATAATAATAATAATAATAATAATAATGAAGGATATGTAGTGATAGAGATCAAACAGTTTGTTACTTCAATGAAAGCAAAAAAAAAATCATAAAAAAGAATTGGGGAACAGGCATGACTGAGTGGGGAAAAGCGATCCACTGGGAATTGTGCAAGAGATTGAAATTCAACTATATTAACAAATTGAATATGAATAAGCCTGAATATTTTCTCTCTCATCTCCAGTGTTTTTTCTGTTCCAAAGGCACCAACTACTACTGGTATCACCGTCACTTTTATTTTCCTAAAAATTTCTGCTCCATGTTAAGAGGCAGGTCTTCTTCTTCTTCTTCTTCTACTTCTTCTTCTTCTTCTTCTTCTTCTTCTTCTTCTTCTTCTTCTTCTTCTTCTTCTTATTATTATTATTATTATTATTATTATTATTATTAATCTATTTCTTAAACTCTGCGTCATGATATGAAATATATTCTGGAATGAAATTTGATGAATATTTCATGTTTTTGTTAAGGGAATTGGAATGTGATATTGAAAATAAACAACGTGAAGAAGCAAGCGCAAAAGCAATTAGATAAATAGTTTTCTTTTACTGAAATATTGTTGTCACCATTTCTTAACGGCTCTTATTATTTAACATCCACTCAGTATTTTTCCCTACATTCTAATTACCACTATAAACATTATTTGAATCTTGTGCTCCGTAATATCTGGGGATCTTCGTTTCCGATCAACAGATACTCTTACCGACTTCAATATTACCACTGTGAGATTATTATAATTCTTTCCTGATTTTTATTTCTTCCAGAAAAAAACCCCCAACAAATTTTCCTTCTCAGCTCTCTTGTGATGATGAGTATGATTATAACAATAATATTCCAAAAGTTTTCTATTCAGATTGTATATGAAAGTAGATCTGATTTCTAGAACTCGGGGGAGTCAGGAGTAACCTCTTCGTTGTTATTACTCTCAGGTCTATTTTGAGCTGGAGTGGTATCACCTCAATGAGTCCCATTTATGTGCCAAATAGATTTTATTATTATGAGGTTTGGTCAGGTTTGTTTTCTTTGTCTATAAGTATATCAAACTTTCTTATATTGCCTTTCTCAAGAATATTAGTCCGAAAATGAACAGAACGGCGCGACTGGAGTTTGAACACGCTTCCTTCGATGTCTCAGGCCAAGACGTTAGCAACTACTCCAAGAGGACTACCACTATTAATATTAGATAAGGATACTTGACACCTTATAACTAACTGTAAGCTTCAGAACATACAGACCGCATCTTTTCAGAGGAATAAGACCCCACCAACGAGTGTCCTGTATATGACATTAAACAATCGAATGCAGGAGCTCTGGAGAATGTGGAGTAGCCCTTCACTGCCGTTGCTCCCAGATCCACTCTGACCCAAAGTGGTAATTAATGACAGGATCTCATCTATCGATCAAACAGAACAGTTTAACATTTAAAATGAGTTCAAACAAATGACTTATATCATGTTCAGTTGTTTAAAATGGAACTATTTGATCAAATAAGTATGTGTAACGAAATGACTGATGTTTACTTGAATTGTTTATAATACATAGCACAACTTGGAACTATTTAACTTTGTTAACCATATTTACCAACCCCCTCTGCTCGGGCAGGATATGACACAAGGTCAATTTTTAAGCGGAGTTTAACAGGTTTGAATTCAGAGTTGTCCTTCTCCTAGATTAGTGGCCACGCCAAGACTGAAGAACCTAGTCTGTCCTACTATTTACCCATAGCTGGAGGGAGAATATTTGGATTCATACCTTTCCCAAGGGTATTAGTGCTATGTGAAATGCAATCAGTGTCGTCCAGGATTTGAACTCGTATCGCCGTGTCCATTTCCTACGACAATAACCATTACACCACGGGCACCTCCACTTTGTTAACATATGTTTACAAACCATATATATCTGATATATATTAATAAACAAGATTTGGCATTAAATAAACTACAATGGTTGATATGCGATAAAACCTAACGAAACCAAATCAAATATCTGTATATGATTTTTTTGTATCAAGAATACTTAATGTATGACGCTAGGGACTTAAGGTGTCTTAATTCTTAGGGTTCTGTGTGTTTGTGTTCTTATGTGTATAGTAACGAGTTGATCATATGTATGGGTGTGAAGATATATATATATATATATATATATATATAAGTGTGTGTGTACATATAAATGTATGTATATGTATGTATATCCATATATATATCTAGACGTATTTTTGTTTGCCCGACGGCTGGGGCGGTAGAATAAACCGACTGCATCTCTTCTGAGGGGTAAGACCTTCCACCCAACGAGTGTCCTGGAAATTACACTAAACAGTTTAATGGTGAGGTTCCAGTAATGCTGGAGCTTTGGGGAATGTGGAGTACCTATTCATTGCCATCTCTCCCAGGTCCACTCTGGCTCGGAGTGATAGCACCTGATAGGGACCAATCTATGGGTTAAATAGAACTAAACTGTGTACTTATGCTAAATTGAATTATTTGAAATAGAAATGCTTTGACATTTAAACTGTGTAATTAGGCTAAACTAAATAACTTAAAATAGAAACATTTTTACATTTAATGATGCTTAACTGAATTATTTGAAATGGAAATGTTTTGAACGTTAAACTGAATTGTTTAAAATGGAACTTTTTTTTTTTATATTGAAACTGTATTGTTCGAAGTAGAACTGTTTTGACATGTAACTGTATGTAAACAAAAGTTATACTGATACTAAACTGAATTGTTTGAATTAGAACTGTTTGACAAAATTAAATAGTTTGAAATAAAAATGTTTTTACACTCAAACTGTGTACTCATGCTAAACTGAATTGTTTGAAATAGAACTGATTATTTGTATAAAAATCGATTTGGCATCGATACAAGGTTTTATATGCCATAAAACCCAAGCAAATGAAACATATTTGTGTTTATGTGCGTAAGCATACGTTGAATATGTGTATTGTCGATGTAGATGTGTGTGTTTTTGTATGTTGTGATAAATTGGAAGCCGGGTCTCCTTAAAAATATGATAGGGTTGCATACTTATTTGTTACGAAAGCAAATTAACGAATACGATTTGGATAATCATATAGGTTTTTGACATGGCCAGCCGAATAACCGGATTGGCTCTCTCCGATCGTCCATCTAGCCCAGATGTACTGGGTATGACACTAGAGTGTACTTGGTGAGAAGCATTAGATCAGTAGATTTAGGGAATTCTGGGAGAATCTAAAGTACACATGCGAGACTACTCTCATCGAAAGTGACGGCACCTATCAGGGTACAATATAGGGACCAAAAACCTGTTTTAAAATCATTATGCAGGAATACTTGAATAACACCAGGAAAATTATTCGTATTAAGAATATTTACTATTTAACTATTATTGTTGGTTAACTCATTTTTTTTCTATTTACTTGACATCATATAAGTGTGTACAAACAAATGTCTATTATTTAATAGAAAGATTTTCTTTCACCATTTAAATTTATCCGACTATTGTCTTCATCTTAAAAAATGCAATATGAGCTAAGAAAAAATTTATACAATAGGTAACGAGGTAATACTTACTGTGTCTAAGACCTTTTACCTCCTTATAGTTAACGGATTTAGAACGGTTTATCCCTGTGGATTGAATAAAGGGTTCAGTTTGAAGATCTGTGTAAGCTTCTGTGTTCCACGAGAGGCACCTGAGCAAGGCCTTTAGACTTATCGGTCAAAATGTTTGTCATATTATCATGAAGACAATGTTAGGCATATTATCATGAAGACAATAGTTCGAATACTAAACTAAAAAAACATCCTCTGAGAAATTTTGGTGAATAATTATTTGAAATCATGTAATTATATATCAATTATTACTATTTGACAGAAATACTTGAAACTGTAAAACTATAATCAAAATATTCATATTCTCTAGGAATACTTGATACCATATAACTGAATTGAAAACATTTAATTAAACTTACAAAAAGACCAAATTTATTCACGTTAAAAAATACAAATGAAACTAACCAGTTTCGATCCTACCTAGTCATAGTTAAATAAGGACAACGATTAAGACAAAAGAGAGGAATTAGACTCTGTGATGTTAGAAAAAAATTGACTGAGAGGGGAATAATAAATTGTAATTAAATTAAGACTCAATAAACATTCCCTCTGCTTAGAGAAGGACGGTTTATGGGTCAAAATAAGTATGGTCTCTGGCACCTTAAGGTGGAAATGTGAGTGGGACCTGCTTGAAATAGTAAACAGTTTCACACTGCAGCGTGAGGCACATCATCATCATCATCATGTCGTTCCGCCAGCACGGATATCCATGACCCTCTCTCGCCACTTTTCCCTATCTTTCATTGCCTCTGGTAGGTCTTCAGGGGTACATCTCGTATCCTGACATAGCTGCTGTATGTATGTTCTAGTTGGTCGTCCTGCTTTTGCTCGGCCATATGCGGGGGTCCATAGGAGTACATCACTTTTGAGCTCGTCCCTACTTCTCCAGCAGTCTCCTGCATATCTAGTTCGTCTAACTTGGATAGTTTTCGTGATAGGAGGCAGGTGACCGTAGTTGGTGCCTTGTGGGGGTGATGCCGCCAGTACTTGTTCAATATTGCTCGCAACATCCTTGTGTAATTGCCGTCTAGCTTCTTCTCCAGCCGTTTAGTTAGCGTCCAAGTAGAGCATCCATGCGGCAGTATCGATACGATCGCTGCTTGTAAGAAACTGCATTTCATTTTATCAGTCAGGTCTGATTTCCATATGATCACGAAACCGCATAGAATCCAAAACCGACAACATCCTTAGGAAAAACCAAAATGACTTCCGAAGAAATAGATCCACGACCTCACAAATATTGACCATCCGTAGAATCCTTGAAGGCGTACGAGCAAAAACCTACAGGTGACATTACTATTTGTCGACTTTACCAAGGCCTTCGATTCCATTCACTAAGGGAAGATGGAACAAATCCTACTAGCATACGGCCTACCAAAAGAAACTGTAGCAGCAATAACGATTCTCTACAGAAACACCAAAGTGAAAGTACGCTCACCGGATGGAGACACAGAATACTTCGACATATGGAATAGTTCGAATACTAAACTAAAAAAAAATTAAGCATCTACTTAGAAATTTTGGTAAATAATTATTTGAAATCATGT
The DNA here is from genome assembly GCA_963585895.1 of Sepioteuthis lessoniana. Lineage (NCBI taxonomy): Eukaryota > Metazoa > Mollusca > Cephalopoda > Myopsida > Loliginidae > Sepioteuthis > Sepioteuthis lessoniana. Next base: position 25,612,925 of record OY757910.1, on the reverse strand, counting down.
AATTATATATCAGTTATTACTGTTTGACAGAAATACTTGAAGCTGTAAAACTATAATAAAATTATTCATTTTCTATAGGAAAACATAATACCATATAACTGAATTGAAAACATTTAATTAAACTTACAAAAAGACTAAATTTATTCACGTTAAAAAATAAAAATGAAACTAACCAGTTTCGATCCTACCTAGTCATAGTTAAACAAGGACAACGATTAAGACAAAAGAGAGGAATTAGACTCTGTGATGTTAAAAAAAAATTTACTGAGAGGGGAATCATAAATTGTAATCTAATGAAGACCCAACACACATTCCTTCTGCTTAAAGAGGGACGGTTTATGGGTCAAAATAGGTATGGTCTCTGGCAAATGTGAGTGGGACCTGCTTAAAATAGTAAACAGATCTACACTGCTGGGTGAGGCACAATCCCGGTTATTTATAAGGTGTTGCGCTATAGCAGACCCGTAAGTGTTATTAATATGGTCAGCAAAGTAGTTTCCTAGCCGTATTTTCGTAGGCACGCGTTGTTCAATTCCCGAGTCCAACTGTTGATCCGTTCCCACGTTTAGGAAACAACAACGAAAAAATGTAAATATAAACGCACACTGTATGTGATATCCCAAACTTTTTGGGATAAAATAACCCGAGACGGGTTACTATGCAGTTAAAATCAATAGAAAATTATTTTATGCAACTGGTAATTAAGTTGAAAATGCTATTTTAGAGCCAATTTTTTATAAGCCAGTAACGCTTCGCACTTGTGTTAAGAGGAGATGTATTATTGGAAGATGTGATGTGGCCTAATGTAATGAAATTAGGCACCATTCTCTCTTGGGATTCATCGTTACTAATTTGTGTAGTTGTTTTGCGCTTGTCCCACTTACCTTGTTAAGTACTTTGGTTGCGAGCGAGGCTACAGAAAAAGATGAACAAGAGTTTACAATAACGAAATTTGGTTTATTGAACCTCTTGGCATTGCACGTCCGTAATGAGTTTGCAATCATGAAGAGGTTTTCACTTTTGTGCCAGTGAACATTCTTTGACATTTATTAAGCTTTGTTTATTATCACATAGGTACAGAAGGTAGGAAGATTGTATTACGCCAGTTTATTTTTGGTTTATTTTTGTTTTTAAATCAGCATTTACAATGACTAGAACTCTAAACTGAAAACTTCAACTGAAATTGGTTCTAGCTCAGTCGGCTGGGGCTGTAGAATACACCTACTGCATCTCTGGAGAGAACTAAGACCTCCTCCTCAACAAGTGTCCTGGTTTGACATTAACAATCTGATTGTGAGGCTCCAGTATTGCTGGAGTTTTCGGGAATGCAGAGTACCCATTCATTGTCATTGCTCTCAGATCCACTCTGGCCCAGAGTAGTAGCACCTGATAGGGTCTTATCTATAGGTCAAATAGAACCATTTGATGATTTAAACTGAGGGCAAACAAATGAATTATGCTTAATTGAATTGTTAGAAATAGAACTGTTTGATCACTTACCTGTGTGTAAACAAATGACTGATGCTTTATTGAATTGTTAGTGATGCATAGCAATAGTTGGAACTATTTAAGTGGGGGTGTCCTTGTGGTGTAATGGTTAAAGCGATGGACAGCGAAATCGTAGTAAGCGAATTCGTACTCCAGTCGCGCTATTACGTTCACTTTCGGGCAAATACCCTTGGGAAAGTTATGAACCCCGTTATACTCCCAGCTATGGGTTAAATAGTACCACTACAGTTCTTCTAGAAGGATGGCTTTGGCATTAAATAACCTACAAAGGTTGAGATGCCATTAAACAAAGAAACCAAACAAAACCGAACGACTTAACTTTGTTGACTTATGCTTAATTGAAATTTTAGAAATAGAACCGTTTGATCATTTAGTTATCGACAAAATGTGTTTACAAATAGCATATTCAATATATATATATATATATATATATATATATATATATATATATATATATATATATATATGTATGCATATATATAAACAGGGTTTGGCATTGAATAATCAACAGTGGTTGATATGCCACAAAACCAAACTAAACTAAAGATCAATTAAGTTACTTGAAACAATATATGACCAAGTTAATATAGCTTAGAATATGCTAATTGTATCCTCTGCTGAGGGGGTAATAGTCCCAATTAAAAAGGGGTCCTGTGTATGAAACCAAATTGCATTTGATTATGAAGCTACATCTTGTACATGGTTATGCTTAACGGATTTACAACCATCTACCCTCGTCGATTACATATATGAGCAAAAATGCCTGTTTTAAAAGTAATAATTGTTTACACTCAGAAAAAAAAACTATTATAACACTAAAAATGTGGAGTACCCTCTCATTGCTATCACTTCGAGGTGACTCGGTGTGATAACTCCAGTTAGGGTGCTATTTATGGATCATATAGATGCGTTTTAAAATTATTTATATTTCGTTCGAATTCCTGGTGGAAAATTGCTAAATTCTTTCTATTAACAATAGCTTTTGAAGCTGTAATTGTTTACTATAGATTATTATTAATTACTTTGAACAGAACAACTGTGTGCAAACAAATGACTATGATTAAATAGAAATAATTAGTTGAAATCATATATTCATTAGTTTTAGGTAGGAAGTCTTGAAGACATAAAAATGTGACCAAATTATTTGTATTAGATAGGAATACTTGATATCATATGACTGTGCGAAAATTCTCTGAGGAAAAATAGCCCAGTCGGTTGTGACTGTAGAATACACCGACTGCATTTCTGCAGACGGGTAACTCTCCCGCAACGAGTGTCCTGGATATGACAATAAACAATCTGATGGTGAGCCTTCAGTAATGCCGGAGCTTTTGGGAATACGGAGAACCCCTTCATTGTCATTGCTCCCAGGTCCAATCTGGCCCAAAGTGGTAGCAACTGATAGGGCCCAATCTGTAGGTCAAATAGAACTAAACTGTGTACTTATGCTAAACTGAATTCTTTGAAATATAACTGTTTACATGTATAAAGTCAACCAGTTTCAGAGACACACAGCTAACGAAGGCATGGACAGCTATCGATAAGCTATCGGTCATATAGAAATCAGACCTGACCGATAAAATGAAACGCAGTTTCTTCCAAGCAGTGGTCGTGTCGATACTGCTGTATGGATGCACCACCTGGACGCCAACAAAACGGCTCGAAAAGAAGCTAGACGGCAACTACACAAGGATGTTGCGAGCAATATTAAACAAGTCCTGGCGACAACACCCTACAAAGCACCAACTATACGGCCACCTGCCTCCCATCACGAAAATTATTCAAGTTAGACGAACCAGGCATGCAGGACACTGCTGGAGGAGCAGAGATGAGCTCATAAGTGATGTACTTCTATGGACCCACACTTATGGCCGAGCAAAAGCAGGACGACCAGCTCGAACATACATACAGCAGCTATGTAACGATACGGGATGTAGTCAGAAAGACCTGCCAGAGGCGATGAACGATAGGGAAAAGTGGCGAGAGAGGGTCAGGGATATCCGTGCGGGCGGCAAGACATGATGATGATGATGATGATGACATGTATAAAAATGGATTTGCGCATTAAATACCCTTCAATGGTTGATATGCCAATAAAT